>JAUKPT010000261.1:0-22281 GCA_032273505.1 Nanomia bijuga | reverse complement strand
GTTAACTAAATACGATGTATGAAAAAGTAAGTTTAAGGCAAGCAAAGTTATTCAAAAGATTTTGATGATTGCCTTCTAGTTATTTTTATTCATGATCAAATTTCTATAGTTATTAAGTTATTTTAAGCACTATTGTCTGTAGTAAAAACTTAGCCTTACAAGATGATTTAAACTTCAAATTGTTTCTTCAATAAGTCCTTGAGAAATTAATCTTTTACGACAAAACTCAACACGTGGATTAATGATGAACATATCATTTTCTCTGATTTTGTTTCGAAATATCTTCTTCTGATCATAACTACGTGCGCACGATTTTTCACGTTAAAAGCTTTATAAGAAGAACCTCGACTGAAAAGTGCATAGCAAAGAATCAGGCCGTGTAACATTAAGTAAGCCATGCTTACTAAGAATCTAAAGTGCGCTTGTAACTAAATGTGCAAAAGGCAATTTCAACTCATTGCTAAAGCAAGTTGTTTCTGAATCCATGGAATGTATTTGCTAACTTTTGTAAAGACATTAAAATGTTCTAAAGCGTTACACTGTGATGAACCCCAGCTTACAATTCCATAAACTTTTGAAACTCCATTTTTGTCCTCGCATGACAGCGGCCCTCCTGAATCCCCCTTACATGCTGATTGTATATGCATTCCATCAGAGTAGCCAGTACATATCATATCGTCAGTCACACTCAATTGTCCGATTACATTACGTTTCGTGCACACAGTTTTATCGACAACCGGAACATTGATTTTCTGAAGAATTCTTGATTGACTAGCCATGTTGAAAACGTTCCCCCAACCTAAAAGGAGAATTTTAAGAAGATCAATAATTTTTTATGCTGATGAACAGGTATAATCTCCTTGGATTTAACCTATAATGAATAAATTATGGATGAACAAATGAATGACTGGATATTATATGGATTCGGTACCCAGTCGTGCTAAGAATTGCAAAATATTAGGTTAGCAGTCAATTTAAACTGATCTGGTATATTAAAGGCTGAAAACATCAATTGAGGTCTGATTCTGAAATTGTTGACTGTGACTCCGTCGGGTCAACCCATGCAATGTGAGGAAAATTGGGTATAGTTGGTACCTGACGGACAAAACACTAAATGGTGCTATAGTTCGCAGATTAGCTATGCTATGCATGGCTATTTCATTTGAAAGAGTCTACTTACTTTACCTTACCTTACCTTACCATCAGGGTCTTGCAATTAAGGTCTTGCGAAATTGAAGAAGTGGATGTATGCGGTTAAAAACATACTTTTGATGGTATTATCAAAGAGGAAGAGAGAAGTTGATGTCTGTGTTCTACAAAAGTTAAGCATTGCAATTTGTATTCCCTGTCTATAAACCAATTACTTACCGGTCACAGTACAGTTTTCCCCTGTTTCCAGTTCTTCATTTTCACTTGGAAGACAAACCATATCAATATGATCAGAGAAGTCAGCAAGCCCATCGAGTTCCAACATGGCAATATCGTTTCGTTGTGTATTCGGATCGTAATCTTCATGAATCATCACTCGTTGAACGCTCAACTGTTGCTCTTTGCCTAGAGTGATTAGTAAAAAAGTAAATAAACTAAAACAACGAAAAAAAAATCATCAGACTCATATAACAGCTAAAAGTCACCACTCAATCAGAAAAAACTAGTACAAACTATTTTTCGTATGTTGTCATTTACAAATAACGAATTTTAAGATGATTTGATTTGAGACATTCATTTCCAATACGTTTGATACTTTTGAAGCAAATTATCAAACCGTTAAACCTTTTAAAAACGGAAAGCCAAATAAAAATAGAACTTTGTTTCTTAAATTAATGCACAAAATTAACCCAAGAAAGATAACGATACCTTCAAATTTCTCCCGATCATGTTCACCTAACACAATTTTTATTAATTGTAATTGATCCAATGCACCATAAAAACAATGAGCAGCTGTCAGGATATAGCGTTCAGAGAAGAGTGAACCACCACAGCGAAGCTCGCCATCGAAATAGATTGCAACCTGCCATGGGTGAAGACCTTGTCCTACTTTTTGACCACCCACGATCGAACTTCCTTCTTGTAATTTTGGTTGTCCACATTTTACTAAAAGAAACGTGAAGAATGGTAAATTCTCTAGATGACGAAATGCATGGGCTTAAATTTGATGCAAACCATTCTTTCATACATAAAATTCTTGATTAAGAAAATGTCTAGCTTTCCAAATTATAGTCGAAAATGAACTTTATAAGAAAAATATTTGTCAAATTCTGATTGAAAACATTTCGGAGAACAGTGTGTCCTTTGATATTTTTCATACTTGGTGCTAAATACCGAGAACCAATACAAATAACGTAACTAGGGATTAACAAATTAACTTATTCTGTATTTTGTGGAAATATTGTCCTAAAAATCCCGTTATGCCGCAAAAAAACACTAAAAGATATATAAAGAAAATTCGATGAAATTCCCCGGCTGAAATTTAAGATTTCACCTTATTTCACATTAACTACTCGGCATATCTATAATATAATATAATATCGTAAATTACTGATAGTATTTTATGCTTTGTTCCCCTTCTGTAAATTTGATTCCCCAACCTAGAAACTTTATAGTTGAACCCCTGTATCTCTACTTTTCCTTCTTAAGAAAAGTGTTATTGAACGCTTACTTGTTCTTGGTCTTCTGCAGTAGCCACATGAAAACCTGCAATACCTCATACCAAATATTTTATCTGTTCGAATACCGTTCCGACATTTACGTTCAAAAGCGAACAGTTTGCACTCGGGTTTGGTATCTTTACAATTCCAATAGATTGGTATGGAACGTTTAGGGGCTAGAATAAAGATGAAAAAAATACCTATACTAAAGATTTAAAATTAATGAATAAAAACTAAAAATAAAAGAATAAATAAAATGGGTGGCATTAGGCACATTCTTCCCGGACACACTTCGTGCCAACACTACAATTCCACACCATCCCATCGCAGTTGATTTCTGCCGAGGATGAGGAAATTGCCATGTAAACAAAGTATAAATTGAAGGTTTTCTTACAACATAGTTTGCAGGATACTTTACAATATTTTTTTATCATTGGATGATAGCAATAACCCAACGATCTGTATCTTCTGCATTTAGACATGAAGTCTCCACATTGTTTTGGACCTAATGAAAAATAGTTGTTGTCTTTGTTTATTTGCTTATTTGATTAGTCTAAATATACATTGTGTTGCGGGTGAAAATGAAATCACCTTACCTACTAAATAAAGTGCCGATCCAGCAGCAGTTATCCTCCGAACGATTTTTTCTAAATCTAAATAAAATGTTATCAGGTTTTTCGAACTTTAAACTGTACTCTTTTTTTTGAAAGCGAGAACAAATATTTGAGGGGAAATAAACTTTCTGTACACAAATGCTTAACAAAATAGGACAGCAAATAGTATTGATAAATGATCTCACTTTCGTCTTTTTGCTTCGGTACAACACATGTTTGACATGAAAGTTGACAGTTGCGATTTGTCCAACTATATAGTGTGGGACTGGAACGTTTCGTACAGTAACCCCTTCGTGCGTATGTCGTACATGCTCTGTTGCGGTCCACGCAACGGCCGTCGATCACTATAAAAAAGGAAAAGATTCTTTTGACACGAATAGTTCAGTTTTAGTTGACTAAGTAACTCTATTTTAGGACAATTGGAGCATCCCTTGATCAGATATTTTCTAGCCTCGTGGTACTAAACCAGGAAAATATTTTCCAATCTTTCCATATGAAGAACATGATTGAGATGGCTAAGTTGCTGTTGGTCAGGATCACTACAAAAACACACTACAGTATGCTATGCCGTTAGAAGTGCTATAGTTACTATTTTTGTCCCATTTCCATATTTTGTCATGGACCAATTGACGTGTAATTGTAATCAACATATAACACTTGATTAGAGACAAAGAGATTTCATAAAGTTTAACAATGCAAATATCTGTACAAAATGTGTCACCCTTTTTGGCCTATTTTCCAAATTTTTCGGTCCAATGTTGGTACATTGATCAATTAACAGCGTTTTGCCCAGATAGATGATCATTGCTATCCCACTCCACTAAAATGCTATATATGCCGTTTTTGTGAAACATTATGAATGATTAATGAGAATGCGACGTCACAAATAATCAAAAATCTATTTTGTTTCCTCATGATTCACTGATCAAATATGTAACCATACTTAGGCTTAGAAAACATCGATTTAACTCAGAAATGGCTTATATGAAAAGACTTATGTGTTTTAGGGGGTTTGAGCCTAAAACAAATGAAAAAGATTGTCCAACATTTATCATGGTGCATGAAGTTGGTCCTGGGTTTATAGGACCTTTATATTATATCTCAACAATAACATGCTTCACATCCAGGATTTTTGGATCAGGCTAAAAATCAATGTTTGGCTGCCTAACTATGATTCCTCTTTTGAAATCTAGATAATGATGAGGATTATGATAATTTTGCATATACAATTTCAAAAGATTACGTGCACTTTAAATTTTCATTATGAGTATAATGTTTTTAAAAAAGTTTCGGTGAAAAAATATTTGTTATATTACATTAAATATCAACTGAAGTTATCCCCATTCTTAAACTTAGCATAATTAAATTTAAATTTAATATTCATTTCATAACGTTTTTTCTGTGATTGCTACAGCCTACCTTGTCCTAAAACCAAATATTCATTTTACAGATAAGACAATATTGTTTTTACGATTAATAATTTGATATCATATTAGAATTACATGACTTCTCCGATGATGCCCCGAAGAGTCAAACCTTAACACTTCATAAAATAAGGTTGATTTTGCGGAAGTAGGTTCGTTTAACCGCTGTGTTCTGGGTCACTGTACTTTATGTCAACTCCTAGAAATGCAGTAGTGGAATTGTGCCACTCGGGATTGGCTTATCTGGGTCTGTATTACCGCTATTGAAAATAGCACTGAAAAACAATTAATTTTTGTGGGTGCGTCAAGGTAAAGTAAGTATGGTAAGTTATACACTTATGATGGAACAGTCTTGCAAAGCCGTTATCGGGCTAATCGAGGTCATGACTTAAGTTTCATCTAGTGTTTCGTCAGGTACCTACTGACTTCCCAATTTCCCTCACATGACCAGCTTAAGATAAGGCCCAATATGTCACCGACAAGATTCTCATGTCTCAAGTTCTATCCATCTATAGAACTCCTAACTTTCAGAACTTTTTGATGATAGTAATAGGTTAAGATCAAACTGGTTTTTAATTTGAATGAATGATATTTGGTGGAAATAATGAGATTTTCGCAAATTTTCTTTGACCGCCTGTAGCTTAGTCGATTTTACTTTTATCAAGCTCTACTTTTGGTTGAATGTGGTGACTATGAACTACTTACTTCTGATAAAATTTTATCGAAATCACTTACCTAATTATTTAGAAAAAGTCTTTTAAATATTTTTCATGTTTTTGACCGCAAGGCTATCTTTACCCTTGAAGTATCAAATATGCAAAATAATTGTTTCTTTATTGCTTCTTAATGATAATTACATTATGTCTAGCCTTTTATAAATATATCTACAGGTAATATATCTTGTCAAATAGCATCATAATACATTTTTTTTACTAGACAATTATGCTATTTACATCGTTTATACCTAAATGATACTTTAATTGTAACATTAATAGATGTATTAATTTCGAGTAGTCATTAATTACTGACTGCGGTGTAAAATCAGACTAATCTAAAATCTTCACTCAGTACCTTAGTTTTAAGAAAGATGAGTTGAAATTGTCTTCTTTTAAAGATAACGGACGAACAAAAAATGATAGAGACTTTGTAATTTTGTAATAAGAAACATTTTATGACGATTGTCCAAGAATAATATTTTTTTTGCATGTTTTAACCTTCTTAAAAAATATATTTGAGGGTCGTTTTCTCCTCCAATTTTTGATAAATTTCTTTCTTATTAACTCAAATGTTTACTAATCCATCAAAGATTAAGTGCCTAAAGTGTCGAGATGAAGGCTTTTCTCTAACCCCATGTTCTAGAAATCTGTCGGTGACATATTGGGCCTTATCTTAAGCTGGTCATGCATGAGTAGACACGGTTGACTGGCGATATAGTCGCGATATTTCCGAATGGTTGTACTCACGCTGAACCGAAATATTGACACAAGAGAAATTGATCGCAAGAGCGGGAATCGATCCCGGATCGCATCAACGAGAGGTAAAGTTGATCTCCATTACACCACAAGTCCACGCAACTGACAGAAATTACAGAAGTCTAAGCAGAGATAAATTTTATTTCATTAGATTTGGTTCATTTTGCAATGAACAATTTTCATAGATTTCACATTTTTGTATAGATGATGAGACGGAGATGTTTATTTATGCAATTGTTTTTGCGTTTATAATGCACCTCGATAAAGACTTTGTTTTAACAAATTTCATCCCTTAGATCATTATTCATATAAATGAACGTTTGAAGATGGAATCTGTAATTTCTAGTCCCTTGAGAAAGATGCAGGTAAAATAGCTTCCCAAATTCTCAATGAAAGTTGTTACAAATTTATTCCTGGTTAGTAACGGCATAAAGTAATTTGTTAAGTTTGAAAGTTTTTATAGCAAATATCCATAGAAAGAGACATTTCTGATCAAAACCTTATTTAATAATAAGACGAAAACATAACATTTCATTGAATCATACCTTGTAAAAATTGAAGTAAACCTAGTAAAACCAACAATGTGATATTTGAATACATCTAAAATGAGAAGCAAAAACACATAAAACTAAGTTCTTTCGACAAACCCTTTCAAACATTCGTCAATTTTTTAAACGATCGGCAGAAATTGCCATTGCAAAAAGTAACCAATTCTTTTTAAAAAAAATGATATCCCTAGTAATCATGCTCAAAGGTTATAAACGAGGTATTTTGCTGTTTCAAAGCATAAGTAACGAAATCCATTCTAAAAATTTTGATACATTGTGATATTTTTTGCTCAGAAAAACAAAAAAAACATCTATTATAACTGTTCCCAATCACTCGCATACTTTATGTTACGCACACTCACAGGAAATTAAAAAACAACATATGAAGATAAAACTGCTTTCATCTGAAGAATTCTTTTTTCAGGTAATGTCTACAGCAAGTTGTTTATAATTCATATAATGGACATATCATATGTCAAAGGGTTATATTTATTCTTCTCTTTGATATGACAAGTTAATGCAATCTTAATAGGCTACTTAGAATGATAGTGTTTGTTGTCCGTGTAAACAATGTGAAAATCACACAACAGAGGGGACAAATCACTTGTTTTTGAATATGTTCACGCGAATTTTTATGGAAGAAGAGGATTCCCATGAAAGTTTAACAAGCTCCTAAATGGCAAAAATTGATTTTCATGGAACTGCAGCAGTTCAAATTGAACGGGCATCGACACAAATGAGTAAAATGTGCCTGATTATCATCATTGAAATTTATGGTATACAATTCACACATAAAATTATTCTATATCCTGCATTCCCCTCAATGTTTGAAATTTTTTGTGAACTGGGTTTCGACAACCACATTTAGCTCAGATCTTAACTCTTTGACTAATGCATCAAATCGTACATCGAGATTATTCACATATATTATGGATAACAGATTATTAACAGCTAAAATAAATATTTTTTTTGGAAAATTGGAAAATTATAAAATGTCTGCAAAAAGCAAAAAAAGTTGACAGGGGACGTATTTAAGACTTTCAACAGTTTCATAAATCTTATTCAGAAATTGAAACCATTGAGAGAGCAAAAGTATTGTCCACCTTTCTTAACACAATGTCCAGGTAGATACTTTTCTTAGTTCATAGTATTTAAAAAAAAATCATTTTGGGGGAGGACAGCCTAAAACAGCCTAGGACAGTCTAGAATATTTCACAAATTTGGTCGGTTCGTGGATCCTCCACTCATTTGTACTTTCATATTAGGCAGAGAATGAACACGGTTCTTGATAAGATATCTTTTTAGAGAGAGATATTCTAGTCTTAACCCTAGCTTGGCAAAAGTACAAAACTTCATGTACATTTCGTTTTTCATTCAGAATTAACATCGATTTATTAGCGATGAATCATTCAGAGACCAGTGATGTATCGAGGTTTAGACTTGTGGTTCTTTTCATAGTTATCTTATTGATTCCTCGCTGTGCATTGCTAATATTCATTGTGACCCCTCTTCAAATCCAAGCTGGGACGGAATTTTCAATTTCTCGTTCTTGAACAATCATGGGATATACTCATATATGAACATACAAGGGTCATTACACTTAATTATTATTTAAATAGTGCCGCACGAACATCGTTCCTCTTTAGTGTTACGAACTAACATAGCACAACAAATTAAGCTTACAACAGTAAACAATCTAAAATTACAGATTCGCCTTTATATCACTTTTCGAATAATTTATTAATTTTACCTGTTGAAATGACTTGGCTACTTGTGGTCCAAAATTCTATTAAAACAGATCAATATTTCTCCTTGAAATTGATTTTATATTGATTTTATGTGGAGGTCAGTCAAGAAGAAAATGTTCAAGATAGATGTTATGCACCACGTGGAAAGAACCCTGAAAGAAGCATGGAAAGAAGAACTTGGAAATAGTATTCTATATATAACAACAAGTTTAAAAATATTTCAAGAATCTGTGCTTGTTTTTTACATTTTGTCTTTTTATACTCATTTTTTTAAAATATAATTATATTTTAACTTTGCCAATTAGTACATATACCAGAAAAATTGTCAGTCTCATATAGGTAGGTACATATTGGTACATATTTGTTGACGGGCCTTAAGAATTTCTCTGTTATATGAATAGATTGGGATGCATTCATATTTTCAGCATTCTTTATCTTTTACTGTGTATCTGATACTACAATTCCCTCAAAAAACATAGTTCCGTTAAAACTATTTTACAACAGTAGTTATACTTGTATAAAAAGTTCCAAATCAGTAGAATGGCACATTATTGCGAAATATGGACCATATGTTACGACATGTTAGATCTTTATTGGTCACCTACTTGATCGGTTAACAATACTCTTTAGACAGATGCAACATTTGGTCTTGAACATTTATGACCTCACACATCAAGGTATAAGTGGAGTAAGAAAATAAGAACCCAGTAAGGAACTTATTCCTGTTTTGTAAGGAAAGGGCGTCGAGTCTGCTCAAGAATGATATTTTTTCAAATAAATCACGTCTTTCAACATTCTAGAGGTTTTTCTATCAGTATTGGAAGTTGTCAGATCTTACTCTCTTACTTTTTTCTGAAGTTAGCGGGTTTTTTTTGTATTAAAGCTATACTTTTGCATAGTGAATCACATAGATATTTAGACACAGTTGATGCAAATGGTATCCTGTAGAAAATACAATATGGCCCAGTACCATGTACAGTGTACAGTGAATGTACATAAAAGCTTCTTATCAATTGCAATTGTATGCTCTGTTTCCTATTCATGTCAGGGACGTATCTTATCGGACCAAATATTTTAGTCACTTCTGTCCGACGAATATTTTTGTCCAACTAATAATTTGGTCCTTTTCGAAACTTTCCATAAATAGCAAATTCATTGAAAAAGACTTTAATGAAGCTGGAATAAATGAGGCAATTAATAAACGCGTAAATTACGTAAATTGAGTCATGTTAACATGGAAATTAGATGAAAGCTGCTCAACTACCAAAATGATGTTAATTGTAAAAACGTATTCTATTTACAATTTGAGCAGCCTTCGCCTCATTTTTATGCAAAATATTATTTGTTGATTTATTTATGGAAAGGAGTATCGATTTACAAAAGGATCGAAAATCCTTCCAGAGAACCGTTTATATTATCTATCAAAAAATATCCACATTTGAAAATCTTTCTTTCGTCATTTGTAACTAAGTCATGATTATACGTAAATATACTGCTGTAAAGTACGTGACAAAGTTCAAGGCACATTCATAATTAATCAGTTCATTGCGCTTTATGCAAACTTTTCATCGTGACGCGTATATATGTTAAAATTTCATGTTTTTCAGGATGCTACTATACTGCACCCCCTGAGAACGATAAACTTTTAACATATATACGCGTCACGATAGAAACTTTGCATAAGGTGCAATAAACCGACTAATTATGAATGTGCCTTGAACTTTGTCACGTACTATAGTATCTTTGTGTGAAAAAAAATCATGAAAATATTTTTACAATTTTGTGTACTGAAAAAAAATGATTTGAACGAAATATTTAGTCGGACATAATAATTGGTCGGACAACATTTTAGTTACTTTTGAAAATTATAGTCATTTTTGTCCGATTAAGTTTTATTCGATAAGGTAGCATGAATAACCCCAATTTTGGAAAACAGGTAGAAATAATTTAAAAGAAAGCAGTACCATATCCTAAAGATGATCACTATATTCCCCTTACCTGCAGCATCAAATTCAAGATACCCTATTTCGGGGAAAGACGACTCAAAGAGACTGGCTCTAGATTTTTGTGGAGACAAAAAATTCAATTTCAGTTGTTTTGCAAAATACTTTCACTCTTTTTGATAGCGTTTTGATTCATCGCCGACTGTTTACGATATAGACAAGAAAATAATTCCAGCTTTTATTTCGCCCTAAATATCTGTTATAACAAAATACAAAATGTCGAATGATAATTACTAAAATACCTTGTTATTAAATATTAGTACCAATAATACTCTTATCCGTAAATAAATCAACAAATAATATTTTGCATGGAAACGAGGCGAAAACTTCTCAAAATGTAAATAAAATACCTTCTTAGAATAAACAATCATGAGTTGTCTGCATTATTTTTGTATTCGTGCAGCTTTCACCTCGCACACATGCAAACGTGACGTAATTTACGAAAAGGTCTATTAAAATCCAAACTCTATGCATCGGAGGATTACTTAATCGCGTAAGCTCGGATACCTGCAAAATAAAAGCCAATAGTTTGCAAACTATCATTGTAGCTCTTGTTACAAAAAAATGAAGATGAAGATTCAAGAGAATTTCCCTATACTGCGATGCACATAGATTATTACAAAACACATCTTATGTTGGTAGAATATGCAAATCCGTTTACACTTTTACTACTGATAAAAATTAGCTAAGAATTTAGTTAAATTTTCCTTTTAAAAACTCGTTGACATCATTTAAGATACTGTCAGGGTCCGAGAATGTCACATGCTCCGCCAGAATGCTGCTTCGGTTCATACATGCCGCTCTCGTTATAGCTATGAATATTACTAAACATCTAAAGTAACTTCAAAATAACTGGGCCGGATTTTTTTTACATCGCTATAACTTCTGCAATTTTAAACCAATTTTCGTAATATTTTCACAGTTTGTAGCGACTACTGGGCAGTCCATTATATATTCGTTTAGAGTGAAAATAAATGAAAAAGAAAAAATGCAACCTTTTCCCTGGGCCATTTAAAAAAATTAGAAATTTACCACGGGGGTCACTCATCTTAAGGAAACTCAAAAATGTATTTATTTTTATTCTAGCTTTATTTTTCATGAAGTTACTGTATGTTTTGTCACCCTCTAATCGGGCAAAAATATATCATCATAGGTTATAGCGATGTAAATGATCGAGCCCAGTTATTTTAAAAAATACTTTAAGTCGGTTTTCTAATAATAACAAGTAAAAATTGACATGCTGTTACAATAGGCATAAGTTCATTTCAGACAACATTTAAAGAACGGGAATGTCTATTTTTGAAAAACGTTTAAACCTGAAGTGAACTATTTAACTTCGATCTTCAATTTTCTTACTAAGATGGAAACCATGACTTGATTAAATTTGCATGTAAAAACCAAACAAAAACAATTTGCCTAAGCTTTATTGGACTCTGTATGACCACATACTACTTTAAAATGCACTACTCTTTGTCCTCTCCATACGCTGTTCCCGCGTTACTGTTCGTGCAGAACGAAGTTTTAAATTTGAACGTCTTTTATCTGCTCCACTTCTCATTTGCCTTGAATTCAGTTCATCTACTGCTCCTTCTTCGAGATCCTCATCTGGAATGCTTTCTAATTGTGACGCCACACTTTCCGCTTCCGAATCTTCTGGAATGTAATTATCTGCTTGGCGCGAAGATTTATATTGTTTCTGCAAAAGATCAACGTCATTATCAGGATCGTAATTTGTATCTGAATCTTGCTGCCATGATTCCGAAGTTTGTGTTTTACCGAAATCAGTCAAATCCTGACTACTGTTATACCGCTTTATCGTTTCGACTAAATGAAACTGTCCTGTCACAGCAGTTTTGAGGATTGTGTCTCCAGCAGCAGAGAGCCCTTTTCTACCGATTTTCATGACAGTGGCATAGCTATCCGCTTTGACATCTTCAATGTATTTATCTATAGACACTTCATGCTTGACTAGTCGTGGATGAAGAAATTTTCTGTATAAAAAGCTCGAGCCTTTTGTTGCTGGCGCAATTAACCATAACACAAAGAGGATTTTGATTTCGAAATACAAAGGAAACCATGATAGAAATATGTCCGTACACATCTCTATGGTGATGAATAAGGCGTAAATCGTCCAGTACATCATCCACCGGACATATCCGCGGACATCCTTGTTTTTTATCGCTTTGTATGATCTGTATGCTGGGTACAACGTTCCAAATACAAGGATAGTAAGTTTAGAAAGGAATCCTGATAACATCTTGATTTATTTCTAAAAGTAAAAGATTGAATATATTATTAATGATTGATAAAGAATATGGAATGCACTCACATGACAAAACTAGTTCAAATGACTAGAAAAGCTAGTTTTTACTAGTTAGTTAAGATTCGATACTAGTCAGCTGAACTAATCTAGAGTCGAGAAGATGCTGACAGGGTAATTTCATATCGAAAAACAAAAAAGATCGGATTCAACCATTAATATCAAGGGTGTTTGATCGAACACCGAGAACCAAACAATAGACTTAATATGATAACAGTACATATGTACATTTTTAGCCTCCTAGCTTTCGTCATTTTTCTAACTAAACCGAGCATCTATCATGATAATTATTTGGTTAAGCCTACTCCATCTTTTCTTTTTTCTTAATTTTTTTATGATGTTGGCCAGATAATTAATTAGCCTTAAAGTAAGGCATTGTCGCCAAATTACAGCAATTATAAGTTGAAAATTACATTATTAAGATATGAATTTTTTCAATTTCAACATAACAGCTAATAATGAATTTTAAAACATTTTTTTATTAGACCAGTCAAATTCTTTTAAGTGTAATTTTCAACCAATTAAACAGTTACATTAGCCAAATTTGTATACAATTACTGATATGCGAAGCATGACAAATAAACAATATCAAGAAATCTATACTTTCTGAGTAAACGCAAAAAGCATCTTTGCATTTAGGGGTTATCTCAAAAAGGTTTTCATATCAGAAAATGTATGTTAAGCATTTATCCCTCTACCCCTCGTCGTAACAGACAACCTTAATTGTCATTGCAACAACTTCATTCGAATTTTTCGGAGAACAGCGCAAAATGGGGGAAATAACTCTTAAACCGTTATTTTAAACTGTTTTACCTTTTTTACTGAAGTATAGGGACATGGGAGTGAACCATATTTTATTGAAGGTTTCCGTATTTGTTTAACAGATCATGCCGACCCCTCCACCCTCTTAACAGACATTTTCTGTTACAAAATATGAAAACCTTTTTGATATGTCCCCTAAATCCAAAAAAATATATATTTGCATATTTGCATTCATTGCCAATGCTAGTTTTTTTTCTCCAGATTTTTCCATATTTTAGACCCAATACATACTAGATGTCTATTTTCTAGTAGAATGAGAAAATATGTTTCAAAATAATTGTAATAAAAAAACTGTAAAATGAAAACAACTTACAAAAACATGTGAAGAAAAAATTATAAACAGACGTTTGGATATAGTCGAGGAACTTTCAAAATAAACTTTTTTGTTTATAAACATTTTACATAAAAAAAGATTGGGCAAAAATCAGGACAAATTAAGTGCAAGTTGAGACTGTATTTTGTATTACATATAAAATAAACATAATTGATATAAAGAATAACATTTATGTGGACAATTTTGGACTGTTTTAGACTAATTTCGTACTCCAAGAGTTTTTTTCATTTTCTCTCTACTTGGTAGTTAATTATTTGCATGAGGTTTTTGTTAACTAGATGCAATCGAAATGGCTTGAATATATATCTTTAAAAATATCATTATCCTGGATGGTTCTTTTATAAAAACGAAGTAAACGCTGACGACTTGAGATTCTACTCCTCTTTCGTTGGATATTAAAACCAAGTTCAAATTTCCATATATAATATATATATATGATAAGAATAATAAATAAAGAGATGATTATTAAAATGAGAATAATAATGAAGGAAAGTATCAAGTATAATTAATAGTTTGAACAAATTGACCGCATTTTTATATGGGATCAGTGCAGTAAAAATCTCTAATTGACCGCAAATCATTAATGAGAGATAAGTAAAAACAGAACTATTTGTTTATATACTTATCTGTTGATTTTACTGCCAAATAATATTGTCAACTTTAAAAAATATTTCAAAGGTGTTATCATGTCCATTGCAAATCCCAATTGTCTTCTTGACCATTTCAATTTACATTTTTTCGTTTTTATATTCGAGAAACGAGTTGAAATTGACATTACATAAAGTTGTCAGTTTGTGTTTACATAAATATCTTGGTTTCAAATTTTTGGTTTATGATTAACGAATTTGATGATGGGCCTGGATGGGCATTGATTCTTTGAATCGATTGAAGAAACGAGAATAGTTTTGTTGAGCTGTTACTTGTTAGCTGTAGAAAATTTCTTCCCTTGTTTTTTATTTGTTCAAACTATTAATTATTAACTAATTAACCGCTCTTTTGGCCAATTCGGGAAAACTTTACAACGAAAGCAGTTAATTATAGATAGAGTGACCCTTAAAATGATATTCCTAACGATAACGAAAAATATAATATCAGAAAGTATGAAGAATATGCATTGTGGAAACAACATACACAAAATGAACAACTAAAGACAATATCTTGGCTGCCTAACATTTAAAACGCCTTGTCGTTTTTCTGACTAGTTCAATTATTTTGAATGGTAAACGAAAATGAAAAATCATACAAACAGACTTCTTAAAAAATCACAAACATCTTATTCTTCCTCTATCCGAACGTAAACTGAGAAACAAAAGATGAAAATGAAAGAAAACGAAACATACCACTAAGTATATAAGAGATAAAATACATAGAAAACGTATGAAACGAATTGGAACGTCAAATTAAGCTTTATAAAATAAAAACATAGTTTCATTTCAAAGCAATAACTTTGAAGGGATGTTCGAAATAAATAGGAAAGGAAAAGAACACAAAATGTCTAAATACATATTGTATTATCAAGTGGCAAAGAAGAGAGATGTCACATTATAACTATGTTCCGTTGGATACAATGAAATAGTTCTCGTCGAAATTAGACTTTTCCCATGAATTGAATAGTATATCGCTGGAAATATGTCTGTTATCAATGATGTACTAATTCGAACAGAACTAACACTATGGACGACTGAATTAGACATCTCCAAAGATCTCCACCAGTAAAGGTGGTTTGATGCTATAATACTTTATACAATATAAATTTAAGGATCTTTTCAAAATAGTTTAATCAGTGCTGTTATTTGAATAGGGTTTTATGGGAAATTATGTTGAATACCCGCCTCTTCTTCCAATGCATTGATAAAATGATTTTTTTTGTGTCGGACGGGTTTGAAAATAGAATTGATTATTCTAATGATGACAATGATCGTTGAAGGAAGCCTATAATAATCTAGTCGTTCAAAACTCTATCAGTTCAATGACTGTGACAGAAAGGAATTTCATGCATGTATTGCATATGATTCATTTCAAAATTATACGGCCTACGATTTCTCAACGTTGGTTGACCTGAGATACCATGATTAGATGCAATCAAATAGATTTTATTGGTGTAAAAAATGATGAAAATGCCTCGGCTAACTCAAATTAGCTTTTTCATAATGCCATTGTAATATAGAATATTTTGTATGAGTGGTACAATACTACTACAATACTACACGAACCATAATCATAAAAACAATGTCAAAAAGTATTAAAGCTAAACATACCATGAGCCTGGAAACTTTTATTTATGAAGGGGATGAGAGGTATGTTGTAATTGCTTCAGTGAATAAACAAGGACAATTTTTGTCACTGGTGATTTTACCTGTTGTAAACATCTATCCGAGGGACCAACGTGGTTTGGCTCAAGCGATTCTTTTTAGGTTGCGTAAAGCCCTTAAATGGCTCTCCAGAGAAATTTGATTAGATCGATATTTGGCATGTACTGAGAAAAACATTAATCTAATCTAATCTAAGTCTTGATAAATAGCTTGATTGCTGTACGAACAATATTTGTATCAAGTATATAAAGGTTTTATAAAAACTATAAATAAACGCACAAACTATAGTTTGGTTTAGATAGAAAAATAATTTTAAGATTTTAAGTCTTACTCTACATAGAAACAATCAAACCTCCTGAATAGATAAGAGTCACTAAAATTTGAACCACTATACTGTAATCTACTCTTTATATTAATCAGGTCCCGGTTTTTCAAAGCATGTTTAAATCTATTTTTAGATAGACACTGCCTATTGTATTTGATTTGATTACAATAGAAATATCTCTCGTTAAACAGTAGTTAAGCTAAATAACGTTTGAACAACCGGGCTCTGGTTAGTTCATGGGTTTTGGCCTATTAAATTCATTCCAGCAAAATCAATTCGGACATTTTTACCTTTGATCAGCAGTTAACTTTGAAGTGAGATTTATTGCTTTCGTATTTGACGATACTTCATCCATATCTTTGTGCTGTCTTAATTACGGTTAGATCAAAACAATTGGTAGCATATATCTCATCTAAAAATAACTCAAATATTGCGTTTCCGGTCTTATTGTGCTTATTATGCATTCTGTAGATTCGTTGAGATAATTACCTTTATACTTTATTGGTTATTTTTTAATGTTTCAACTAATGAAAATGCTAGATTCCTCGTTTGTTTTACAAACTATTCCATCTTGTCAATAGTTAAAAATGATTTTTCTAAACATTTGTTTGAATTTTGGATTGCTAAAATATTTGTATAGAAATTGATAATTTAGTTGAACACAAAGTTTTCTGGAAAGTAAATATCATTACTTGTTTAGCCCCTACTACCATATTTTAACCAAAATCCAGAAAGACAATGCATAAAAAGAACTATTTATTATTGCTTTTCGGTAAAGTTTGATGTGAAATGGCACGATTTCTCTAACAAAACTAGAGCCAAAAACAAATAAATAAACTTTTAATTTAGAGCCTTCTTCAAATTATTATTCTTTTCCATCCTTTCAGTGAAGAATAAGGTCTTAATGAACATTGACACATTACTCATTACCCAATTCCTTTTACTGTAATTCTAGAAATACTTTATGCAAGGTACAAAGAAAAGCTTTTATAACTTCAACAATTTCCGAAAAAAGAATCCAAAGACTTCCTACCCTGGTAAATGTTTTTTGCGTGCCAATTTAACATGCATGCTTTTTCAATCTAATAGAAATTACAAAATTCTTTGTTCTCTTAAAATTTTGCATGATTGAAGTTATATATAATTTCTTTTGAAAAAAGAAAATTCTTTAAGTCCATCCAGAAATAGCTGTCGTGGATAACTTTTGCAATTTTCAATACTTTTTCAAAATTCTTTATTTATTAGGAAAAAGCAAATGTTGGCTAGGGTCTGAATTTTTTTTAAATAAATTCAATAATATAATAATATTTTTGTCATATCGTTTTGAAATTCCCACTTGATACTTGAGGACAAATTGGTGAAAGTTTAGTGAAAATTCAATGAATTACCATGAAAGTGAACAAGTACAAATTTATACTTTTTAGATAGTTTTCCGGGGTTTGGGGTATCTTTATGGATCATTTTCTCGGTAAATATCCAATTAATTTACACCAAACTTGAGATTTAATAATTTCTTTAGTATATCGAATATCAATAATAATTTTAGTGTCTAAACAAGAATAACAAATTTTTCTTTTCTTCTTCTTCAATTTTCACATTGAAGGTAAATTGACGATTTTTTCAAAAATCACTTAGACCCTAGAAAATTATTACGTCTCTCAAATAATAAAATAATTTTTTTAAAAAATTGCAAAAGTTTTTAAAAAAGAAAAATACATGAAAGCTATTTCTGAATGGACTTTAGTTTCATTATTTAATTAAAAAAATCCATACTGCATTTTGATTTTCTTTTTTTTCAATTGTGAGTATTGTGTAAAATATATTACCCTCAATATACGAAGATACAAAGTGGATATTTACAATAAAATCTATTGGAAGTATAAAATTGAGTACTCGAGTTTTTGTACTGTTCCTAAGGTAACAAAACTGTAACTTTTTAAACATATTTTTTGAATTTGTAACATTTTACTTAAACCACCGATGAAGGCAAAAGTAATTGCTGAAACTAATAGTATTGAATTTTTGATTTAATAAAATACGCAACTATGAAACTAAGAAGTGTTTTTGTTTTTTTAAATTTATAACAAATTTAATTTTGTTGAGATCCTTCGGAAACAATATATAAATTCATCGTTAACAGTGTTTTTTGGTGTAGTAAGGTGAAAAAAGCGGAAAAATAGGAGTCCTGATTCACTCATTCATACTTCTTTGTACAAAGGAACTAGACAGATTATATTTTTTAGGAAAGCTCATACTTCAGCAATTCAGTTTTTTCTCATCATTCTATTTATCGTGTTTTTTCAGTTGTTCATATGTTTTTATTTTATATGCAAAACTTCAGACTGAAAATTTGTGCACGTCTTTAAAAAAAATAGATATAGATTTATATAAACAAAAGTAAAGAAGGCAATCATACAGTACCATAAATACTTACCTTTCAAAGAGAAAACACTTGTTTATTAACGCTGTCGATAAAATGTTGTTATTTAGTAAAAGTCATATTTTTTGACTACTATAGCACAGTATGCAAAATTCTCATCAAAATTCGAAAGACATTTGAATTATTTTTATTAAAAAACCGCTATATACACCACTATCAGTGGTCTGGTATATATTTTATATATGTTTTTGTACTTGTAAAGATTCTATTTTACCTGATTAAATTCTCCGATGTGGTTATATTTCAGATGTACTCTAGAGTCCAGAATAAGAGGGTGGGGATAAACAGGTGAGGGTGTGTAAATTTCGCTAAAATTAATTAACGGTGGGAATAAACGATCTGGAATAAACGGGGGATATGCACAATTTTTTTCCAAACTGAACAAACAGGTGTCTGGAATAAACGGCGGGTCACATTTATTTTCGAACCAGCAGAACGAATAGGGATCTGGACGAAACGGAGAAGGACAGAAAAGAAGCTGGAAATGTGTCCGTCCAGGACACGATACAAGACAAATACATTTATTTCAAACGTCTAAAAATGAAGTGGGGGTGCAATAAAGTTGTCCTGGGTAGATATTTTCGGAAAAAATCGGAAGGTACTTCTTAAACATGATGGAATATACAATACCATTTATCTCATTTAATTTTGATGGCGGATCTATTCTTTCAAGGTTCCTTAGTGACATTTTAGAAAACATTGACAGACAAACAAACAAATTATCAATTATCTTGACCTTCCCAACCATCTCAGTTAACATCACTCAGATAATATATATTTTCAAAAATCAGTGCTTGATATTATCCATCCAGGCTTGCTTGGTGTGTACTAGAAGGAAGCATAGAATAAGGTAAAACGTTAAATACCCATTTCTTGAATATTAAATAGTACTATACTCTCATACTGATGAATAAAATCAAGTTCCAACTATCGCAACCCTTTTCCTTAGAAAACTTAATTTTAATGTGTTTTTAGGTTATTGTATTAATATTCTATGTAAGCCATGATAGCATATTAATACCTCGAATACTTCTTATGATGAAACAGTGGTAAATATTTGTTCTGATCTATGGCATGTCGTGGTGAATAAGAATTAATATTTGAGTTATATAACATTAATACAATTAGTAAAATTGAATTTTTGTCTGGTTTACATTTTGTTCAATAGATTGCATGATCACTGAAATATTGCAGAATAGTAGATACCTTTTAGAAATTCACCACAATTCAAGAAAAATTGTATTATCAAAACAAAGAAATTCTTAAAACCACAATTAAATCCATGATAGGATTCAATGCTTTCGTTGTCATGATTAATTTAGAGAAAAAAAATCATATTTGGTGATTATGTTCTAAATAATAGAACTGCTACTACTAGCCTATGGTATGAAGAACAATAGAAACAAAATCATTTATGAATCGAAGCAGAAACGTCAATGATACAGATGAGAAAAAAAGAACAAAAAGACATTAATTTTCTTTATACTTCACGTGTGAAACTTCCATACATACCTGCAATTTTTGAAATACTCAAACTTTTATTTTGTAGCAAAAGCACACCTCAAACAGCAGGTGACGTGTTTATTCTTATTTTTAATTCGCTATAAAGCTACATAAACTTCTGTCTGATAAAGATTTATAATAACCTTATTCGACAATAGATTGTTAATATCTACAAACGATATTGGCAGCAATTTTACGTATTCGAAATTATAGACATTTTCTTCATTTTTCAAAGAGTTGAATAAAGTTACTAAGCAAATCATATCATATTATAAAGGTTGCACAAAACGTGTAACACTTATTATGAACAATTTTTGCAAGTACGAGGCTAATAAGTTTTGGTTTACAGTCTTCTTAATTCTTATCTTTCTTCCTTAACTGGCATCAATTGTTGTTGACATTGAGCGGTTAGGGCGGTTGCTAACTATGCCTGTCTTCCTTCTACTTAGGGATCATCTCAAAAAGGTTTTCATAAAATGGTTTTCAGATACCCCTATAAAAACAGATTCTTATCAACAGATTGCTCGTCAATTATACAATTCAATTCAATCTGCGTATATGGAATGATATCAATATCATCTACCATTATGTAGAATTGGAATTAGAAAGAATTTATGCAGGTAAAGGAACATGATACTCACAGATCATGCGATGTCTGACAATAATATTTCTATGGGAGGTGACATACTGAGAGATAGCTTGTTGTGCGTGCTGGCCCATAACACATAGAGATGGATCGCAACCACTCTTTGCTACGTATAAATTACTACTATACTATCATTATCTCATTAGTAGATATCAGCCGGGGTTTTTTGGACGAGGGCAAATCACTCGTTGGAAAAGGTGTACGAGATTTCTGGTAAAACAATAGGATTTCTGTAAATATTTGTTGAAAACAATAGGATTTCTGTAAAATATTTCTGCTGAAAACAATAGAGATTTCTAGTGAGTGATTTACACCCCTCGGTTTCGGACGATCATTGCTCAGCTCAGTCTTTACACATATAGAGTCAGGTGCACCACAGGGGTCGATCATCAGTCCTTTGTCGTTTTCGATTTATGTAAAATGATATAGAACCAACGTCTACTATAGAACAGGCCTTTCCCCAGAAAGAGCTGCCACCATGTTTGTATGCCATTCAATTCTGGAAAAAACCTGAAATTGATGCATCAATTATGGTATAGTGCTTCAAATTAATGACCTCATAGAACTCAATTGAAATTTCAATGATCACCGACTTTACTGGTGAACAAAGTTGAAAAAAGTCTGCTTTATCAGATGAAGGGGAGAAAAAATTGCTAATTTTTCAAAGATGACTCTCCCTGGTTCTGTATTAAAAAGTTTAACCCCTAACTGGTTTACCGTGAAACCTGGGACTATGATAACGAACTTTTGATATAAGGGGTTGAACATTTTTAATGGCAGTGTGAGGGGAATGTTACATTCTGGGGGAGTATGAAATTTCTGCCGATCTTTTGTAGGGGTAAGATTTCTTTGCCATCGTTTGTAGGGGTACAAAAATATCTTATTTTTTATCAAAAAAATTATTTTCTTCAGGAAAGAACTATTGGATATCTTGAACTATGATTGGATGACGCCCTCATAACTCAATCATGGGGACTTTTATCTCTTTACGAGTGCAAGTAGTTTGTGATGAAGAAACTTTAGAGACTGGATTCTGAATTGAGTTCAGGGACGGATCTAGAGAAAGGTTCTTTAAGTGTAAACCTTACTTAAACAAAAAGACGTGAGCTAGATACATTTTTC
>JAUKPT010000260.1:0-22293 GCA_032273505.1 Nanomia bijuga | reverse complement strand
ATCTTGTGTTTTTATATCTTGGCATATTCATTCTATTAATGTGATTTTATAAGAACGTTGTGTTATACACGTTGTGTTTTTATTCTCTGGTTATGACTTTAACACTTTCGACGAGCATTTCTCTGTAAATTGATAGATTCTGCACTTATGCTTATAATAGACTTATTATAAAAACTGTTCTCATCATAGTAAACCTTTGTGGTTTTATCAAGGTCAGCGTTATTTGAACTTTGGTCCTATTATGATCATCCTTAAAGATTTAGACTTCTTTCTATAAAACATTATCCTTATCTATGACAATATATTTCTACGTTTCTATTATGATCAATCTTTTTTTCGTTTGATCTTATTATGATTTTCATCTCCTTACCTCTGATCTTCGTTAGCTTGAAAGTCCCACGTAGGGTTCTGTTCAGTGTTATATGTTGTGTTGTCGTCCTGTGATCTTAGTCCAAGTAGTAGTGCTTAGTAAATTGCCTCTACTTGGAATGTGCGCTGGGTATATAAGCATAACAACCTCTGATCTTATTATGATCAATCCATAAAAGTTAGACTGATTTGGATAAGCCTTTCCTTCCTTTTTCACAAATTCAAGGAAAAATAAAGGTTCATAGAGAGTATAGTCTAATAGAAGAGATCTGTTTTTTGTTTTTCTGGCACATTAATCATTACTTAACTTACTATTTAAAAGTTCAAGTAGGCCGAAAGAAATTTGATCATCATACTAACCATCTCTTTGAGTTTTCTACTTGTTTATTCCTAAGTCAAGATACCACTCTCAACATACACATTGGCCTAGTGATTGCAAATAAGCAAGGTGAATTAACACGTCACGATGAATACCTTTGATATGAGAACAATGGAATGGTTTCATATTACGAGTAAATATAAAGTAATAATAAGTTGATACTGATAGATGTTTGTTTGAACCATGGTCAATGTATTTCATTCAGGTTGAGTTAGATTGGTTCTGGCAATAAAAAAGGGAAAATTAAGAAGTTGTTTAGCTTACAATGGAAAGGATATGGATAGCTATTTAGTATCGCTCTTCAAATTAGTTTATGCCGTTTAGCTATGCAGTTTTAAATTCATAAATAAACTTATCTATATTCCTCATCTTTGTTTTGATATATGTAAAGGTCTTATATTTTCTTTTTGTATCTATATTTTTGTATGATTTTGTTTCGACCTATCATTTATGCGGACAGAGATCATTCATGAGATTTTTTTAAACTCGCGATCTGTCCCCTCTGGAGTGGTAGTTTGAAACAGTCATATATTTCACATTTGCTTACTTTTGAGTTAGTAATTTCAAACTTTATTTCGAATTTATCTAAAGGCAATGCATCGTTAATCTACCATCAAGTATTCTTATTCTTATTTTTTATTATTCTTATCATTTATATCACGTTCTTGGGTTAGAGAGACTTAAAATTGTAAAACTTATTTTAATTAATTTATATTAACCATTATTTTTTTTCCAGAGAAATAAATAATTCAATTCAATTGTAGCCTTAAGGTTGGGTGAAACGGTAAGAACGAATATCCGATCGAACACTATTTTTTTGAAAGTGTTAATAAATAAAAAAATGTTAAGTTACGTTTTGTCATTTAAAAAACAAATTATTCTGAAAAAATGATGTTCTACAACAGGGCCGAACATCTTATAAATGATAATTGCCATTAATTGATAATATTGCACGAATTTAATTTAGCAAGTCTCTTTTTTCGTTTGGGGATTGTATAGAAACATTTACCTCAAAAATACTAATCTCCATCATTGATAACATTGTTCATCCTTTATTGACCGTCGTAACTCTAACCTCCCTCTTAAAGTCATGATGAAAAAAGTTGTGAAAAAAATTGTGGTTACCCTCATTGAGAATCGTTTAAATTGTTTCATGCCTGTAAAATCCCGCTGGTACAGGTGCTGCTACTCTATTTCCCCATAGGTAAAACATTGGGAGGGAGGTGTATTAGTCTAAACCCCAACATATAAATTCTTAAAATTGGGAAGCAGTTGACGGATGTATTTTTCAATGGGGAAACGTCTGAACAATAACCAAAGTATAATGATCAAAAAAATACATAGACTCCTTGTTGACTTACGCACGACCTTAGGAGGTTGAGTAAATAAAGTGAGTTATTTATTTAGATAATGGCATAATAACTTACTAATACTACTTAACCCCCATTTCCTACTGAATTAACAATTTGAGTAGATCATGAATCCCGTAAAGTTATGTGTAAGTCTAATCAAAACTTTTCTTTTAGCGAAGATGCGTCTGTAGAATCATATCTATTATATACTTAGTAATATCATGAATGTTATTTTCATTATTCAATATTCCAAATTTTCTTTAGAAATTTCGAAAAATGAAACGATGACATTAGCACCAAAGGGTTCCAACGGCAGATTTGATTTAACACAACCTAAATGGAAACAAGACACATTTACTGGAAGAGCAAAACACTTTTTTAGTGTAATAAACCCACGAAATCTCTTCGTATCAGGACAACAAATAGAAGCTGCAAAAATATTAGTAGACGAATATAAACTAGGTATTGAACCGAAGCAGATTACGGACAAAGAAGTATGGGAGGCAAAAGCGTTGTATGATTCAGCATTTCATCCCATTACGGGTGAAAGACAGATTTTGATAGGTCGAGTGTCCGCACAAGTTCCTGCAAGTATGGTCGTCGTGGGCGGGATGTTAAATTTTCATAAAACAATGCCCGCGGTTGTGTTTTGGCAGTGGGCCAATCAGTCCTACCTGGCTATTCTTAATTACACGAATAGAAGTGGTGGTGACTCAATTAGGACTAGTACGCTTATCAAAGCGTATTCTTTTGCGACAGGAGCAGCTCTAGGCGTAAGTCTCGGTTTAAACTCACTTGTGAGAACACTTCCATCTTTAGTAGGACGTTTTGTACCGTTTACTGCAGTCGTTGCAGCAAATTGTGTGAACATACCATGTATGCGACAAAATGAACTTCAAGATGGAATTTCAGTTACAGATCAGCATGGTGAGGAATTAGGGACATCAAAAATAGCTTCTTATCATGCCTTGAAATTGACTATTTTCTGTAGAATTATAATGGCTGTACCAGCAATGACAATAACACCACTTGTTTTAGAATATCTTAAAAATATAGGAATTTTAAAAAGATTTCCTAAAATGGCAGCCCCACTACAAGTGGGGTTGGTTGGACTTTCGTTTACGTTTGCAACGCCGCTTTGTTGTGCAATCTTCCCGCAAAGAAGTGCGATCAGGGTGACGGATTTAGAAAACGAATTACAAACTTCTCTTTTGAAGAAAGATAAAAGCATAGAATTTGTTTATTTCAATAAAGGACTTTGATCGGATTGTATCTTTTATTTTCATCTTCTTTGATACTGAAATACTATAGTAGCCCCCTTTACGCTATCAAAGCCTCCTAATATTTCTTGAGATCTCCATTTGAAATAGATCCACTCCATATTGTGGTTTTTAATTTTATTTTATAGCTAGCATAGAAAAAGACAAAATGGCAAACAATGCCCCCAATCCCAACGTCAACAAAATGGCTATGATTTAAATGTAAATGGATTTTATCATTGAAAAAAAAATCTATACATATAAATATAAATTTAATAACTATATACAAAATTATATACATTGAATACAATATAAATACGACCACAAAGGAATTATGGTTCTAAAACTAGGTAAAAAACTGGCAAAAACTATTTATTGTGCAAAATTAAATGGACTGGGAATAAAGGTGCTAACACGAATAAAAACTTCTTTCATTGCGCATACAAAGATCCCATATTTGACAAGAAGTTAGTCTTTCATCATTTGTTTCACTAAATTGGATTTGCCAGGATTTCTTAGAACAAACTAATAAATAATGTTCTTTTAAAATTACAACATTGCTAGCTACCGTGAATCCTATTACGACCCTATCAAGACCAGTTTTTTGAAGACAATGTACTAAAATAACTACTAATTACGCTCCACAAGTTGAAAGTGGTCAATGTATTTACAATGAAAACAAGGGTTTTGGGGTGCAGGGAAGAGTGATATCCGATAACAATCATATCTTTCCCTTTTTGTTATGTTAAAAAGGTTTTGGGATCGTTCAAATAATATGTAACGCTCTAAAGTAAGGTAGGTTAACTAAAGTTTGTAATTTTTCATCCGGTGATCTTTAATTTGGGTTGGATATTATCCGATAGCGTTAAAACTGATATAAAGCTACTCTCTCTTAATGAACGTATGTAAAGAATTAAACATCGTAGAAAGAAAAGATAAAGTTATTTTCTAGAAAATCTGGGGTGGATGAAATCTTCGATGGAAATATCGTAATGGATCGGATAATTGTTTAACTGCTATTTTAAGCCTTGTCACGTAAACACTTATAATTTTCCCTTATAAAAAGAGTTATAAATTTGTAGGTGGGTAATTGAAAAGGCTTGCAATTTGCGTTACGTATTATTTGAGCAATCCTTTTGTTCTCGGTCGCGGATCATCTCCCAGTCGTGGTAGCGTTAATGATGCACAAAGGAAAAAAATATTGATCTAGAATGGGACAAAGTTTCTCGGACAAAAGATGAAATTTCAGAAAGAAGAATCAAATTTTCGAAATCATTTAGAACTTTTGGACTGGTGAAAATCACACCGTCACTCCGCTGCCGAAACGATATTATTACGTCAATTTTCATTTTAAGTTCCAGCATTCCAAAAGAGCGTTACTACGTGAAAAAACTAGAAAGGTTGCACTTTCTTCTCGATTTTGATTTCGTGTAACTCTCTTCAATCGGAATGACTTCAACGTAATCTAAAAACACGCGTGTCTTGTACTTGTTATTCACGAAATGCTCAAACTCAAACGTGACGTCAGACATTCGATCCAATATCAACTTATCGAGTGAGAAATCGTACCATTGTCTTTTTACGTCATAATTAAACGAAAAAGAATCGTTTATTTTCAACGATTTCCCTTTAAACACTTTATCGATTTCTTTTAGTTTCTTTCGTGGCATTTTCGACGTGACTTCGTGATGACCACTTGTATTTGTCCAAGATATTTTTATAATGGGATACTCACACGCCAGCCATCGTAGTTGGCATTTTTTGATTTTCAGTTTTACTTTATAGAGTCCAGGTAAGACCTGTGGAAATGTATGAAAGAATTGAAAACAAATTAGGAGAGGCGTGCCGATGACGTTATAACATATTTTAGCAACTGGTAGTCTAAATGTTCGTCTCATTCGTGCTCCGTTTACGTAGAGCCATCGATATGTATAATCACCACGTGATAAAATGTCTTTTGTTTTACGTTCTTCTTTAAGAAGTAATTGGTTAATTAAATATTCTTGAATCACATTTTCCATGCAATGGAGTTTGCTCTGGTAGAGCCAATGAGATTCGACCTGTTGCGAGATTTGTTTTGAGGTGCATGCGAGTGCAGAGAGATCTTTGATTGATAAGTAGTTGTATATGTGCTGCCATTGGTCGTAGATGAGTAGCTCTATATGTGCTGTTGATATTGTGGTCGTTGCAGAAGGTGTTGTTGTGGATGTCGTCGAAGGCGATGCAAGTGGCGATGTTGTGTTAGTAACCAACATTCTAAAAAACAAATAGAGTTACAATTACACTGTAATACTAAAAAAAGGCTAGATAAGATCAATTAAAGTGTGCCGCTGAAAGTCTATCGGGTCAATCCATACAGTGGGAGGGAAATTGGTACTAGAAGAAACACTATAGGACATAATTCATAGCCTCGATATTGATCTGATATCTGTATGAAGTTACTTAAGAAATAAAAGATGATATTTTTTTGTGACCAACCTTTTTAGCTCGTATATTTTCTTGCTATTAAAAGCTCTATTAAGACTCATTTCTTGCAAGCAATACTTTTTCAGAGATACTTGGCCTATATTTTGAATCTGTTTTGTTTTTCTATCACGAAAGTATACAATAAATATGCAAACTACCAAGTCCTATAAAAGGCGAAATAGTAGTAACTGCTTTAAAGAAGATCTTTAACTTTTATCCACATTTGATTTAAAATGGTATCCAAACACTAAAGAACGTACTAGCATTCAATAAAAAATTACGATACATTTGATTAAGAATTTCCCAAACAATGTCTATTCAAAAATCAAGTGCATTTTCCCACATTTCATTTAAATTCTATCTGGCAAAATATTTAACCAAAGATTTACTGTCACATTTCTTGCATTGATGCATAGCTCTTGCACACTCGTTGCTTCCTTTAGAAAATTTCTTGACGCAGATGTTCAAAGTATATTTTTTGTGGAAAAAACTGCTAATAACGGTTCGTTCCATACCAGGATAGACAGCGCGAATTCTTGTTTTTCCTTTAAAGTTGTTGGATTTCTAGTTGAATGCATCATTATTTAATTAGTTCCAAAATGCGTCATTAAGCAGAAAAGAGTTTTCTGACTGTGTTCATATTTCATGAATAGTTTATTCTTCTTACTAACAAGCTTTTTTCTTTTCTTGCCTGGAACGCGTTTTAATCACTTTTCCAATGATCGTAATCCCAATTCAATCAACAATGTAAAATATGGAGTTTTAAAGAAGATTAAACAGTTGTCAGTGACATAAAACTCAGTATTCGTCACTAAATGTGTCCGAAATTGACCTAATCAAAACTTAGTCTGCAATGAGCCTATTATTAAGGTAAATTAGTGTAAACAAGATGAATATAGGGTAAAAGTGGTCCGGGAGATTCCAAATTATGCAAGATCCAACATCATATCAGCACAATATAAAATAGGAATGAACCTTTGACACATCTTAACAATTTCCCATATCTATAGACCACAATTCTTCTCGTAAAAATGGAAAATGTACGATAGGAAACGAATTTGTCATTTCTTTTCTTGATCAGCCTGTTTAGTTGTTGAAAAACAATAACACATTAGAAAGCTCGTTTACTGAATATATTCCTTAGTTTCCCATATCAGTTGACCACAGCCAGAAAACAGAATGAGTAATAATAAAAAAAACAAGTCAAAAAGCATGAGATATTTTTTGTTTAGTTTTGATGGGGGTAAATGCTTAAAATACATTTTCTGTTAAAAAAATGAAAACCTTTTTGAGATGACCCCTTTGCCTTACGTCAAAATTTGCAAAAACCTGCTCCAGAAGCTACTTCAGATAAGATTCTATTATAACAATTATTCAAGAAGCTAGGAATGTATTTTTCATGATGTACTGACCTCTGCAAAAACCTATGTTGTAACTTTTTGCCAAGAAAGAAAATGTTTAATGGTTTCTTTCATCTGACCTTTATCTAGATCTTAAAAACACCTCAAAAAGATCATTACCTTTTATCTAATATGTCTTGAAATTCTCACGTCTTGACCTAACCCAAAAACTGATCTAAAAAATACATATCTGTACCAAAAATCCAAAACACAAGAAAATGTTAACTTTACCTGGTCTTCTGAACAACAAATGTATTGAAAAATGAAATACTTTTCTTTCTTAAAATTTGAATAAAAGACTATGAAACCACCCACGTCCTAATCTATATTTTACCAACCAATACATAATTTCAGTTTATAATAAATCTATTTCTACAGAACAGTATACCATAAAAGGGTGAAGATATACCTCTTTTTTTACAAACTTCTATCATCAAAATCAACTATGAAATAAAGAACATTTTCTTTAGATTTCTCTAAGATATGCTAAAGCCGTTTGTGTTTTCGTATCTGTATGACTAAACATACTAGTTGAAAAACCCGCCTTAACGTAGCACCGAGCGCTGTTTTCCTTCCAACGCGTTTTTATTATCAAACAACATAATTAGCAATTCTTCTCTTGAACAGGTAGGAAAAATAATATTGCCAAAATGTCCAACAAGTACTGCGCTTTGATTTTTTTGTTATTAGCCTTTCCATTGTATCTCTAAAACAACAACAACGGAAACAACTCAAAGTATGAGAAGCAGTTCCTAGCTAAACACAGATGGACGGCCTAGTGATCAATGTCCCAGACACTCAAAACTAGAAATAGTTCGATTAACGAGTTCAGTTCCCAGATTTGCCCAGCCAACCTAAATTTACCTAAATTCCCCGGATGGATATAAAGTAAAAGCGTAAATTACTGTTAAATTTATAAATTTAAAGTATTTTATGCATTATTCTCCGACCCAAAAAAATTATAGTTGAATCACTAAACTGTTAATCGAGTGCTAAATTACTTATTAGAATTCTAGTACACTTCCATAAATAATGTTTTCAGTAAGATGTCATAGAAATCCTATTGTTCTTTTGGAAATCTCGTACAATTTCCAGATAAAAGATTCCCTCCTCGCCATTAAAAAGTTACCTATTTTTATTATTAGCCACCTTGTTTGATTCTTAAATACAACAACAACAACAATACAACACAAAGTGTCAAGAAGCAATTCTGCTTCTTATAATCACATATTAATCAAAAACAAAAACATGACAACCCCCTTATATTTCAATATTACTTGTAACACCGTCTTTATTAAAAAATATCTATCATCAGTAGAATATGTGGGGTCGAATTTCCTCTGTCTATTGTTATTATAAACAAAATAAAATGTGACACTTCAATGAACCCTTAAATCCGCACACCATAGCATACGCACACTGACTTTCGAGTAATGATGATGTTTTTAAAACCTTGGTTGCTGTGGACCTAAAAACGACAAATTTTTATGATTTCATCAATACAAATGTCCTAATATCTTTAACAATCTTATTCGAAAATGAATCTCTTAAATAGAACAATTTTTCTCTTTACTTTGTTTATTTTCTGAATATTTTTTAACTTTCCTCTTATATTACGTTCCTATAGTTTCGTTGAAATACCTTCTCCATTCTTGTTTTATAAAGTTTCTTTCTGGCAAAATAAATTGGTAGAAAATACTTACTGGAACTAATTACTATTCAAAGAAGTTTTTGGCCCTTTTGAAGATTGGAAATTCAAATTCTAATTCAAATCCTTTGCAAAAGTTCTTACATACTTTTGAATAACTGCATCAGATCTTTTCTTCTCCTAATGTTAATGCAATTCTAACAGATATGTTAAAAAACAAACAAGTTGTATATTGGTTGCTCTTCGCTACCAATGCTAATACAATAAAGTCGTACCCTTGTCTTAAATGAGATTGTTTTTTCTGTTAAGTGTATTTTATGTTGTTTATTCAATACATTGCAATGAATAAGTTAAATGCTTGAGAATTTTGTGGTTAAGTTTTTTTGGTTCTTTTACCGTTATTGTTGTTGTCCTAAAAGGGTTGAATATATATGGAGTTGTAAGTTGAATTGTCAAGAAATGACAATAAAATGGCAAATTTACAGCCATAATTTGTTGATTAACCCTAAAAATTCGCAGATACTTTTCATACTTATTATATATATATCGTCAATTATTGAGGATGAACGTTCATTACCTTCGTTATGTTCTTCCAACCAAGATTGAATTCTTATTGCTTGTCCCAGGATTAAGAATATTTTTACTGATAGATTGATGCAATGCTAAAGATCTTATGTCATCTATACATTAAATTTCATCGTATATTTGTGGTTAAGAAAATGTATTTGGTCATTCCGAAGATGTTATTTGAGAATGAAAAGGAAAACAAAGACAATTTTCATTTTACCGATAGAAATTAGCTATTATGAAGGAGGTCTTTTTAAGGGACTTTTGGCCAATAAGAAATATTCTTATTACCAGTTTTTAACAAAGCGGTTGTTAGATTTTCTAATTATCAGAATTTAGAGGGTTGGCTGCAATTATCATTTCTTGGCAATTGATGATTATGATAAATCGTTTACTTTTACAATTATTAGGAAAGAAACGTTTTCTAATTTCTAGGAAATCTATTTAATTTAAACCTTCATGAACAGTGGGATATAATACATAGCAAATTCACTAAGTGAATTGTAAGGAAGAGCCAAGGTCTACGATAAGACCAAAATAGTATAGTAGTCTGTGCTCATACAAATCCTTTTAATAGAGTTGTACAGGGGCTTCCATTTTTTTGACGGGAGGTAAGAGGATTTTTCAGAAAATAACGAAATATTTTTGTGCCCCCAATATGTTATAAAAAGTTTTCGTGCCCAAAAAATATTTTGAAAATATTGATGATTGGTTCCTTGCACCACGTGATACCTGTCACGTGTTGTCAATCGGCTGGTAATCAGGGATTAATTCCCGCTTTTTAACGACCAAAAGAAATATCCTGCGGAGCACAATTTTTAAGGAGAGTTCTAATAAATTTCGTACTATTATAGTACGCCATGGGTAATAGCTAATCAAGGTTTTAAAAATACAAATATATTCTATAAAAAGTAGTTTTTCTTTTCAATACAAATATAAATGTTTTCACTGACGTTTTGCAAACAATGATTTGAATTACCCGTGGGTTGAAAATCAGTCTGCAAACATGGTTTATACGAAGCATACTGTCTAGAATTCTTTAACAAGTGGGCATAGTAAGGATTCAAAACATTGTATGTTGTAGACGTTTATAGAAAATATTTTTGATTGATTTGAATGTTTAAAACATGAAAATGTGAAAAGATTCTTTACAGACAATTTATCAGAATATGGATTACACATAATGTTTAGCTTAGACAGCTTTTCTATCCCTGAGAGAAAATGAAGAAGAAGAAGAAGGGAAAAATAAGTATTTTGGAGAAAGGAGAAAGGTGACATGAGAAAGACAAAATATATTCCTTGAATGTGATGCCTACGTGATTTTTAGAATTAAAGCATCATTTGGAAAGTAACACCCACAGAGAAAACAACAACAAATCAAGGTGTTATTGCTAACCAAGATGTTTGCTTGTATAAACGTTTAAAAAGAGTATGGAAACGGCAAAATTACTCTTTGATACTATATATTGCACCATGAAATATCCAATAATGGGGTCATTTTAACCGGAATAGTCACTTTTTCATTCGTGTTTTATACAATGTATACCTCTCAGACCACCGGAAGTATTCTTTTTGGACCATAAAGGCAAAAAAGACAAATGTCAATTCTATATCTCCTAAACCACGGACCGTCAAGGGTTCATGGACCCCTCAAAATTATCACAAGACCTAAGTTTCTATTGGAGATTGACAGAAGAAATTGGTTTGGGGGGAACCGGAAGTCCAAGTTTTGGAGAAAAATGTGGCAAAATTTGAGAAAATACCCAATTTTAATATCTCCCAGACCGAAAGTCGTATGACGTTGTTTGACCCCTCGTTTTAACCGAAATAGTCACTTTTCTATTCGTGTTTCATACAATGTATACCTGTCAAACCACCAAAAGTACCCTTTTTGGACCATATAGGCAAAAAAAGGCTATAAAAGGTCCATTTTATACCTCCTAAAACACTGACTGCCAATGCTTTATGGACCCCTCAAAATTTTCACAAGACCTTACTTTCTACTAAAGGTTTACTGAAGAAAACAGTTTTGGAGAAACGGAAGTCCAATTCAGGCGAAAATGTGGCAAAAATTTGGGAAAATACTACTTTTAACCACATTTTAACTTGATGATCTTCCTGAAGATTACACTTTAGTACCGCATGTAACTTCAGACTGTGAAAGCTCAATTCCTGTAACTAAACTGTCTGAGTACAGTTGTGTGAATACCGATTATATAAGTAAGAGACATTTAGATTGGGTGGAAAAAGTTGCTGCAATATTAGATAAGGATATTGAAGATCTAGATGTGTCTTTGGTCAGATTATTTTGCTTCACTCCACAAGGAAGTACATCCAGCTGCAATATCATTACTCTTCCCAATGTTCCAAGATAAAGCAGCTACAGTTCCTATGATAAAACATGGCATGGATATAATTAGAAAAGCAACCATTTTTCTAAATGCCAATCAAGAAACTATAGTTGCTTTGGACCAGCCGTTATTCACAATTGGAAAGAAAATCCAATGGAAACTTCCTGATTCTTATGGCGAGGATAAGTTCATCATAATGACGGATTGGCTCCATATTAAAATGGTCATATTACAAATATTGGGTCAATGGCTAAATGAGAGTGGTTGGAGTCAAGTAATGAACGATGCAGGTGTAACTACTGAGGGAAAAGTAAATGCTTTAAAGAAAGAATCTAATACGGCTAGAGGCCAATAGGCACACCAAATCACGTATGCTGCTTTAGTCAATTTGATGAAGCAAGCTTACGAGAGTAACAAAAATGATAACTACCCATCCATGTCAATGGAGCAATGGTCGAAAAAAAATGTGGAGAATAGAGGAACAGGTAGTATGCTAAAAGTTAGGGAAAAGACCATTATCTCTAAAGATTGGAAATCCTTTTTACGAGTAGACTTCAACAAAACAGGTTTCTTTACATATCTTGCAGAATCAGTGAGAGGTATAAGTCTACCAACAGATAAGTCATTGGTGATCACGAAATAATCTGAGATAGTGTCACCAAAAGGTTGGTCGCCTTGCAATCAGCAAGGCAGACAGCCGATTATTTCTCCACTGCAAAAATGTATATGATTCTGGCTGTCGTGACATACAGATCATTGCAAATGATAGTGAAGTAGTAGTTCTCGGTGTGACATTCTGTGGCGTTTACCAAGACTTTAAGTAATGGGTATATTTTGGGACAGGAAAAATAAACGTTTAATTGCAGTGCACGAATTTGCAGATGTGCTGGACTGCAATTTTTTTCATGCGCTGACTGGCAGCAATAATGTGTCTTGTTTCAATGGTATAGGCAAAAAAACTGCGTGGGACACTTGAAAAGCATTCCCTGAGATAACAAATACATTTGTTCGGCTAAGTAAACCTATTGACCAATTATTAGAAAGTGATTTGGCTCTCCTCAAATCTTTTGCAGTTAAGACGTACCATAAAACAACAACTATAAAAAGTATCAACATTGCAAGAGTCTACCTATTCTCAACAGGAGACAGGAATATCGAAAATATACCACCAAGCTGTTTTACAAGGAGGGTTTATCTGGAGCCGGTATTTGACCCAGATACAGATATTTCCAAACACAACATTGTGGGGTTGGTTTGTTGAATATGAAGTTCATCATACTTTCTGGAGTCCGAAATCAGTGGCCTCCGCTGTATGTTATGAACTGATTAAGTGTGGGTGCATGAAAGGGTGTATTCTTACTCGTTGTAAATGTAAAAAGACAGCAGGACTATCTTGCACTCTCCTGTGTAAATGTGCTGGACAAAGTGCTCCTGCTAGGGACGGATCTGGACCTTTTTTTAGTGTCTGCAATTCTAGTATTTTCCGGTGGTCTGAGAAGTATACATTGTATGAAACTCAAATAGAAAAGTGACTATTTTAATCAAAATGAGAGGTCAAACAATGTCATATGACTAACGGTTCGGGAGATATTGAATTGGGTACTTTCTCAAATTTTGCCACATTTTCGCCAGAATTTGGACTTCCGGTTCCCCCAAAACCAATTTCTTCTGTCAATCTCCAATAGAAACTTAGGCCTTGCGATTATTTTGAGGGGTTTATGAACCCTTGACGGTCAGTGGTGGTTTAGGAGAAATAGTATTGGCATTTTTTGTCTTTTTTGCCTTTATGGTCCAAAAAGGGTACTTTCGGTGGTCTGAGAGGTATACATTGTATAAAACACGAATAGGAAAGTCACTATTCCGGTTGAAATGAGGGGTCAAACAATGACATACGACTAACAGCTCGAGATGGAGATATTGAAAATGGGCTTAATTAGCCCTAATTAGCCCTAATTATGATTTTTTTGTCTACAATCATGGAGAGTTTCATACTTGTTTGATGCTTTTTTTTTCAAAATGATGTTACAACTGCAAACTAAGCTAATATAATGGAAGATGTTGAGAGACAGCAGGTATGTGGCAATGCTGAAACCGTTCAAAAGTATACAAAGAACTGAGCAGGGAAGTCCTTTCTGATTGATGTATTATGATAGAAATTAGTTAGAAACCATTAAACCTCTTCCTTTCCTATCAGCAATAAAGTTAGAAATGAAGGTAGAATAAACAAAACAGTACGTTGAAACCAGCAAAAAAATCTTGAAGAAGCCTTGATTATTGTTCTTGGAAGCATCTACAGCAAAATAGTGGCAAAGATAATCTATTATATATGATTATAAATCAATAGCTATAAGCACCAAATTCTTTATATAATTTACCAAGAGAATTCTTAAATAATTGAATGTGATAAGTATGTATGTATATGCATAAGGCATGAATCCTTCGGTTGATGATTGATGATTGATGATTTGCATATGATATGAATGTTTAACTACATACCTTTAATTAAAACATAATTTTCCATTGGTATATCAACAACATTTCCTTCATCTCCTTGAAAAATGGTTATCTCCAATGTTTGTTTTTTATGTCTTGTCAATACAGGAAAATATTTTAATCCTAAAATGATGAAGTTAATAGTTATTTCAATTTTCATCATCCTTTATCATATAGAAGAATTTGTTTAAAAAGGTTACCTTGAGAAAAGATTTGACCAAAGAAAATGTTGATAGCAAGAATCAAAACCAGGGAAAAAATGGGAAAAAAAGCAACCCAGGCATTTTCTTGTTGCACCAGACCAAAACCACACACATAAGAGGGTCCTATTGGGATTAGATGTCAGAAAAACATCTTAAAGAGCTTATCAAGAAGGAACATGACAATACAGGAAATAAGGAAATATAATGATTGGTTACTGAGAAAAGCTAATAACTAACTAACTAACTGACATCAGTGAATCTATAGGACCAACCTCCAAAGTAAACGAAAATGGTGACAAATTATTGTTTTTTGAATCAAAAGTTATTCAGCTTAGCATAATTTTAATCGAAATCAAAACAACAAGAAATAAAAAAGACTAAGGTTTAATAAAATATGTATATGGCTGTACATGGACTGATAATAAATTGATATAATAGTCATGAAGTCATGATAAGTGACAGGCATTAAATACAATAACAAACAGCAATTGCAGAAATATATAGGGCTTATTGAGTACTACATTTTGGTGCAAAATGATCAAACCATTGGAGCAGCTTAGCATGGGTCTAACAAAACTTCATTAATGTAAATCATATTTAATAAAAAACTTACTCAAATTTGTAAAGTATGCTTCCATTGGTCCATTCACAAAGTCATCAACTGTGAAACTTTGTGTTTTTGCTAACATATACTTTTCTAAATATTTCATGACCATTATTGAGCCATTCATCTCCTAGAAAGAAAAAGAAAATATCATTTTTTAAAAAAAATATTTTCTCATAGAAGGAAATGTTTGGTCTGTTTGAATTCTCATTAATTTATAAGATAATTCAACTTGTTAAAAACACTCTTTCATTGATTATATGAATATATCATAAATATGAAAAATATCTGTAAGTACTTGAATTACATCGTTGTTACCCTTCTATTACTATAACACAATGGTGCTGACTTATTGCATGTTTGATTGTTAATCAAAAGAGATAATACAATTCAGCAGATCAATTTTATCACAAACTGCAAGAATAGAAATATGCTGACATCATCTCCAGGTTCATGCTCAGAGTAACTACCAACAGCTGCTTTGAACCGTCAGTGGTGCAGAGCTTCCAGTGCAACATATTACAACATGAACTCAAAAAAGCAAATGATGCACTACAGCTGCATAATACAAAAGTGGAGAGATCATACTAAGAGATTCAGAATGATGCACTTCGTGAATGACAAGTGACAACGTCTCACAAGTATATCAGAGGCAAACAAAAAACTGCAAAACCTCTCAGTTGATCAAGATCTTCCTTTACTACAGGTTAATGACACAGTCAAACTGCTTGATATCGAAGTTGTCCAAAGAATGCTTTACTCACCGACTTTCCACCACACGAGAGTTTTGGATTTTCTCTTGGACAATTGTAAAATAAAATCAGGTCCTGAAGGAAACCATAAATGACATTTTGATGTTAAAGTATGTAAAAGCCATCAAGAGACAAAAACCACCTCTCAATTAGAGACTCATTGTTCTGATGAAAGTTGAGGATTATGAGCAGAGATTATAGAAGATTCTTGAGTTAACACAATTTGAGAAGTTGGACATTTAAGGAAGAAGAATGTGTAAATGAGGTGCTAAAAGATTTGAATACTGAATAGAAACTTTCTGATGAATTACTGAATAAATTAATATTAGTTGGAGTAGGGTCATTACGCCCTGTCCTGTCCTGTCCTGTCCATGCCTGGCTCCTCCTACCAAAAAATTGGCGCAAAAGTGGCTAGTTCTTTCAAGCAGATAGCTGAGGACTTGAGGTAGAACTTGATGAAGATGAGGTAATGTTATCTTCTGATGTCAGTTCACTCTACACAAATGTACCTGTAAGAGAAGACATATAATTAGCATCTGAGCTACTATCCTCAGGCACACATCCACAGTCACCTGTAGATAAGGCAACTTTTATCCACTTACTGAAACTCATCTCTTGATGTGATCATGTCTACTCATGACAATTATTGCAAGCAAGTTGATGGCCTTGCGATGGGGTCACCCCACCTGCACTGTACTTGGCAAACATTTGGTTGAGCAGATATGAACAACACCAAAATTAGATCCAGATATATGGACAGCATCCTAAGATCAATCGCTGAGAATGAAGTGGATGCAAAACTCGAGGAGATAAACAACCTTCAGCCAAAACTGAAGTTCACCATTGAAATAAGTCTGAAGTCCATATGGTACACCAAGATTACAGATACTGGTCTGTTTTTCATTCAATGAAAGCTTTGAGCGTGCCAACTCTGGAACATAACCTGTATCCTGCCAAATTTTACGATCTTATTATTTCAAAAGTCATTTGCTATTTATTGACCTCAATGGAATCAACACCTAGGCAGCAGGATCCACCTTCTAACCAACCACAGCTACAGCTCAGGCTGCAATACCAAGATCAAGTAACAGACAATATAGAATGCACAAATTGGGTCCATAACCACACCATGCTACAATGAGCTGGCAAATGCTGTTCGAGATGCAAGTCTCTGAAAAAAAGAGCACAACCTGGATGGTTCAAAGCAAATTCAGAAAAACTAGTCAATGATGTATGGGATTCAGTCACTGCAATCTGGTCTCACAAAAACTAAACTAGCTGCTACCAGACAGAAGAAAAAGACTGATGGAACTATATGTAAAACTGCTGAGGAAAATGCTGCTGTTTTATGATCAGACTCTAATCTACTTCCTCAACAACCTGTTGTAGATAATAATGATAGAACAGTAATAATACTTGCAGTAAAAGGTCTTAAGGACCATTCTCCTGGTGAAACCAGCATCTGTTCACAAACATAAAAGAGTCTGTTGGAACATGAAATGATTTCATAAGATATATTTGTTATAATGAAACAATTCTAGATGAATAGAACCTTGATAGACTGATGATCCTACTTTAGAAAGGTGACCTAAGCCTTCTAAAAAACAATTGTGGTATAATGCTTCGAGGTTACTTCCATTCTAAGAAGCCCTGGAACATGAACCCAAATGTGGCTTCAGACCTGGAAGAGGCTACGTAGATGCCACATAGTGTAAAAAAATCCTTAAAGAAAAGAATGGAGCATGGAATCGAATCATGGGTCTTCTTTTTAGATCTTGTTAAGGCCTTTGATCATGTTCCTAGAGTTGCTTTGGATGGTTTTAATGATATTTGGAGAACCAGAAAAACTTTTCACTCTACTGAAAGCTTTGCTCAAAAACTTAGTTAAATTTACAATAGATGAGGTAACACAGACTGTACAATTGGTATAAATCAAGGTGACATTTTTGGACCAACTCTGTTTACCTTTTTCATAGCAGCTGTGATGATCACCTGGAGAACAACGAGTAGTGTACCTGCATGTATTAAAAGAACTTAGAAATTCCAAGATTCAGAATGGGTTGATGATACAGCTATAATATCACCGTATGATCTAGAACTTGGAGTACCATTAATAATAAACCACTTTGTGCATTTTGGAATGGAGGTTCATTCGAGACCTTTTCAACCACATGGAGAATCAAAATCTGTTGTGCTTTTTCTGCTTCAAACCACTGTCAATGTATAAAGAGCCTGATACCTTTGATATTGCAGATTTGTCTAATGTTATTTTTGGTAACAGATACATCCCAATAGTTGATGTGTTTGTTTACCTTGATACTGTGATCAGCCGTAAATTCTCTGATAAAGCAGATGTAAATCGAAGGATCCAAAATACCTTTGGCTCCCTAAGGAGACGTCTATTTTCAGCAAGCAGAGTAAAACCTGAAATAAAAGGATGTATCAGGGATTCCCTTTTGGCCTAGCGAAAGGCGAATTTCGCCAGGTGACAGGCTGCCAAGTCCATTAAATTCGCCTAACCCCATTTGAAAGAGGCACTCAAATTGCATCTGATGGGCTTACAGCATCTCCTAAGTCCCATATGCTTTGGCACTCACTTCACTCAGTTTGCTCGCTACGCTCACTCTTTAAATTTGTCAACAAACAATGACCACACCTCATTTTTCAAAAGGGATACCATGGTGTATGAAACATATATCCTACCAATACTTTTATATGGATCAGAATCGTGGTCTCTCACTGAAAAAAGAAATGTTTGAAGTTTTCACCATCGTTGCATTAGAAATATGTGCTTAATAATTGACATCAAACCTGGGTTTATAGAATACGAACAGAAGATTTAGCAAATATACATTATACTGCCACGAAAGATTCTATCATGCTGGATCAGATCGGAACAACCAAGAGGAGCACCTAATTTTACTTATGGTCGAACAGTTTTTAAGACTCTTAGAAAAGCTGAAAAAGATACTTTTTGATGGAGTCTGCTTGCCTCCTAAAAGAGACACATGGAGAAATATGATGAGAAATTTGAACATTTCAAATATATGCTCTGTGACCTTGTATCTTGTATGCTAGGCCTATTCTCTTGATAGAGAAGGTGTATGTTTGTTACTGTTAGTTGAATGCACAAATGCAGCAACATCAGGCCTGTGATCATCCTGAGAAAATTGAAATTATTGCCATCATTATAGATACCAGATGCAACTTCAGCTATGTTGGACAATTTGTTTTACAATTGAATTTGCAATTTGAGAACACAGACACCCAAACAAGCCAGTGGGAAGTCCGTTCGTCCAATGCATCAACCAACAGCCCACTTTGAAAGAAGTGGAAAACACTAGACCAAACTGCACATGGACTGATGTATCTGTTGACATTAGAAGCACTCTACATTAACAAGCATAAGCCATCCTTGAACTCAAAAGATGAATACCAAAGTAGAACACTGACACTGACATTTTGAGTCTAGTTGAATTCTCATTAATTTATTTGATAATCAAAATTGTTAAAAACTATTCTCTTTTGTAGATTAAAAAAAAATATGATCATGAATATGGAAAATATTAGGAAGTACTCAATTTACATCGTTGTTACTCTTCTTCTTTTATATTTTTGAAAAGATGTTTTTTTTTAGTTTTTTTGTTCCAATTTTCATTACCATAAAAAAGTATGAACGCGAATCCAAAAAACATAACGAGCTTTAAATAAAAACTACAATTATATTAAAATTATTATTAGCTAATAATAATTTTAATATAATTGTAGTTTTTACTTAAAGCTCGTTATCTTTTTTGTATTCGAGTTCATATTTTTTTTATTAGTGCTAATGTTATCAGTTTTGATTCAGAAGCGTTTATAGTTCCGATCAAATTATCTGATAAAACAACATTAGCTAAAGAGCGAACAATTGACTTATTATATGTAACATGTGATGATGAAAGACATTATTGTATAATCACTGATTTATTGAAGTTATGTCATAGCAAAAGAACGAGGCATAATGGTAGACACTTTATCTGTAAAAGGTGCCTCCATTTTTTTCAAACGAATGAAAAACTTACATCCTATACAGAGTTATGTGAATTACATGATACTCAAAAGACAATGTTTTCCGATGCATCTGATGCTAGGGTATATTTTAACAATATCGAGCGACAATTTCTATTGCCGTTCTATTTCATCGCAGATTTTGAATGTATTTTAGAAAAGTATGATACTTATTTACCAAACCCAGAACAATTCAATACTACTTCTCTTAATAAACATGTAGTTTGCGGTGCATATATCATTTGTTGTACTGACAAACGGTTTTTTAAGAAACCAAGATTCTTTACAAAAGTACTAGAAAGAAAATCAATAACGGAGCAGTTTTTATATAGTATTTTGCTAGATGCATCTGAAATTCGTAAGACGGTCGAATATATAACACCTATGCTTGAATTAACAGTCGAGCAAATGATTGAGTTTAATTCACCTAATGTTAACTGTCACATATGTAAAAAGACAATTCTAGCGAATGATAAAAAAGTTAGAGATCATGATCATCTTACTGGTTTATATCGTGGACCTGCACACCAACATTGCAATCTTAATTATCGTATATGCCCTAAACGTTTACAAATTCCTTGTTTCTTTCACAACGACAGCCATCTACTCATCGCTGAAGCTAAGGAAAGGCATTTTTCGATTGGTGGTGTATCCTTTAAAGACTCATTTGCACTTCTTCCAGCGAGCTTAGATGAATTAACAAAAACTCAAATGAAACAATTTTTTAAAACAAGAAGATATTTAGAGTTTTGGACAGATCAAAACGATGATGATGATGTTAATGGTGACTATGATTTATGATGATAATGATGATGATAACAATGAATCAAGTAACGCTTGTGACACTAATCATAATTCCGTAGAAGACTCTGATAATGAATCCATTTTATGTACTTCTAAAAATAGAAACAATGATTTACTAAGTGGCAGCGTTAGTGATATGGAAACGGATGAATTTATTGACGATTACAGTAACGATAATGAATGATTTCGATTATCGACGTAATCAGTATATACCTCTAAATTTATCAGCAGGAAAACTAAGATTGTAGATGAAGACTTGAGACTTTTGACTAGTAAAGGCATTTATCCCTACGAATATATGGATTCATTTAAGCGGTTCAAAGAGACGAAAATACCATCAAGGGAGGCTTTTACTAGTACGTTAAATGCTGGTAAAATGATATCTGAAAGTGACTATGAACATGCTATAAGTTTTTTCGCATTTCGATATGGAATCTCTCCAAGATTATCATGACTTGTATCTTTTGCAAGATGTTCTAATGCTGAATGATGTCCAGGAAGTATTTCGAGATGTATATTTAAAAGTATACGATCATGATCCTATGCATTATCACACGACTCCTGGTCTTACTTGGGAAGCTGGACTGAAATTTACGGATGTGCATTGGATCTCGTTACAGATAAAGATATGTATCTATTTTTGGAAGTGGTGTTCGTGGTGGCATATCTATGATATGTCATCGATACTCAAAAGCAAACCATCCCAACTATCAAGATGTTGGTAATTATGATGAGAGTCTACCAAATAATGAATTTTATTACTTCGACGCAAATAATTTATACGGTTTTGGGGTGTCTATTTACCTAATTGTTTCAGACTTTATTTGGCGTGAAGACATGTATTATTTAAATGACTTTCGCTCTGCAGAAGAGGAAGAGGATGTTGATGATTATTCATCGTTAGCTATGAATTGGGTTTCCACCTTACAACCGCACAGGGAAAGAGAACAAATCATTAAAATTGATGGTATTGTTTAAGACGAAGTGCATGAACGTCTTCAAAATTATCCGATACTACCTGAACAAAAGGCAATTAATCGTACCTGCCTTTCATTAAATCAAAAAAAAATTTTACGTGATCGAATTTCTAAACAATATAACGGCCTCAAAGTTAACGAGTATTTATGTTCCGAAAAACCTTTGTAGAAAAACGAAAATATGTTGTGCATTATCGTACATTAAAATTATATATTTCATTAGGATTCAAGGTTACTAAAATCCACCGTATTTTGGAATTTAAACAAGAAAAGTGGTTAGCACCATATATTGAAGCTAACACCGTTATGCGGCAAAATGCAAACAGTGAATTTGAGGAGAAACTTACATCTCTGAAAAAAAAAAATTCTAAAACCGGGGGTGAAAAGAAAAGGCAAGTATAATCAAAGATAAAAAAAATGTCTAAAACTCTGAAGTAATGAACAATTGATATGTATTTCTGCGTGTACTCGCTTTTCGAAGAAAGTTATGATAAGAAAGAAGGAATGATTTAAATTAATTTCTCTACGAATGGTGTCTTTTTTGAGGATCAAATGTTATTCAAGCTTTGAAATATCAAAGATAACTTTTTATGTAGTAATGTATCATTTTTTAAAACAA
>JAUKPT010000259.1:0-22356 GCA_032273505.1 Nanomia bijuga | reverse complement strand
CCCCCCCCCCCCCCCCCCCCCCCCCCCCCCCCCCCCCCCCCCCCCCCCCCCCCACGCATCTCAGGGGCCCATTTTACAAGATCAAGGACCTCCTTACACCATGACAGAAATATTCCTCGATTCGGAGAAAAGTTCAAGAAAAGTTCATCAAAATCAGTTATACCCATGCCTCAAAAGTTACCTTTTCCCTCTACATGAGCTGATAGTCTGATAAAAAGTCCACTAAACATCTTTACAAGAATTCCTATATAGTTTCTTAGAAAATTTCATAGGAATCTTATTGTTTAAGAAAAATCTAATTATGGGAGGGTGATTAACCTCTCGCCGTTAAATTCAAGTTACACGAACTGGCCTTAGTCTCGTTTCCATTCTTTACTGAAATATTTTCGAAACCATATCATAATGAAAAAGAGGTTACGAGCTATGAATTTACCTTTCCTTGCCCATCGTCGTATACGGAGCGACATTAATACTCTGTACAAAATCATGGAATGGTTTAATGACTGTCAATGAGCAAGAATTATTCGAACGGGCGCGTTTATCATCAAACCGTGGGCACCGACACAAGATAGTAATAAGGATCGAGCATAACAACTTGTTAAAACAAATGCATTTTCTCAAGAATCGTTAATACGTGGAACCAATTACCAGTGTATGGATTATCGATTCAACATCTTTAAATTGCTTCAAAACAATATCGACAAGTATTGGGAAAAAGAGCCATTCGACTTTCTGGAGTGTATAAATAATATAGTATAATGAGTCTGTATGTACAGGCTTTCTGTAGTTCACGGAAGATAAATATATCGCTGAAGAACAAGTTGACATGCAGTTTTTAGTTTAGTGCCCTTGACAAAATGAATTTCCATCTTATACACAACAACGAAAATATGTCACGATGAAAATCATTTTCTTTTTATAAAGCAACAAAAAATCCTCTGGCACGCGCATGCGCTATTTATTACAAGCAGCGGTGCGATGACACGAAGTAAATAGGTAAAGCTATTAACATAATCTTTTATTTCGCAGATGGTCTTTTCGATAAAAAAATGAAAGGTTTCGATAAAACGATAGAATAATTGATAATCGAAATATGTCTATTGATGTTTGCGCCGATGTGAAGTGTGACGAAATATGTGTGGGTATCGTTTTTTACAGGTACAGTTTGTGAGCAGGTAAATAATTTAGCACGCATGCAACATACACAGTGACCCTAAATTGTGAAATATTAGTTTTCGGTTGAAAGAGGTCAGTCAAAATTTAATCAGTGGCCATTGAAATTTACGATTTTTCTATTATATTATCTATTATGACGTATTTCCCAATTGGTTAAAAAGTATGGTATTGTTTCGAGTTGATCGTTTTTATCAATAGATTTCAATACAATGAGTGATTAATTATTCGTGCACAACATCGGAAATAACATATATAAATATGTGTCCTAATCATTAGATATACGAACTATGATTTAATAGACGCAATAATGTCCAAGGGTCTGAGTGATTTTTAAAACATCCATAAGGGCATAAACATATGACGTCCAACTATGAGGGGAGGGGGGTTACCGAAAATGAAGATGTTCCCATTATCTTGGTACATTCAACTCCACCATTTACTGGATTGGGGGGTGGGGTGGGAGGCGATTGGTCCAGAAATTGGCCAAAATTACTGGACGTCATCTGTTTATGGTCCCTAAGCTTTATTCTTCATTGCAAAAATTGAAGTAAAGCGGAAAATTCTGTCCATAGAAATTTCTAATTCATAGAAATTCACAGGAATACAGAGTTGAATGTTTACCGAGAAAATAACTCTTGAAGATGGGCAAATTTACATCTTCTTAGTTTTTAGGGCATCTTTGGTATAGGGGTCATAAGTAATACCTCAAGAATAAAATCGATTGGAAGACCGCCATTCGTTACGACGTTTTGAATGGTTAATTGTCTGGTCTGCGCTCATGATTGATCGAACAACCATGCATAGCTCGTTGTCTCAGTGACGAGAACTTTATCTCTAAAAAAAAACGTCTCTAATGGAGACCATGTTTCCTGAAAATAAAGACTTTTTCCTCTACTAACTATGCAAAAACTAAAAAAATATCATTTTTATCAGTTTGGATATTGGATCTAAAATAAAAACTAGAAAGTAAATTAAATCTAATGAGAATTACTAGTGTGAATTAGAAATTCTCTTTCGTTTTCTTAAGGAAAATGAATTGTTGCCATGAGTGACAAAAAATATATTTTTCCCAACCAATTTACAAATATACTTTTAAAATAAAAAAAAAGTCTATTAGAGGCCAAGTTCTCAACGACCTCACCTAGTCATTTACCAACTGACTTGGCTACCAAATTTCCCTCACATGACATGTGTCGACAGAATATTTTGCGCTCGCTGAGAACTCGAGTCGAGTGCGATTTAATAAATCGTTTGTAATGGCACTTGTCTCTACATCGACTAGAACCCCCCCCCCCCAGAACAAATAATAAACGTGGACATTCGATTGAACAGGCGCTGCTCTACTATCACAGTTGATGACAAAAATGATACAAAATCTACGCATTATCAGTGTTCCTGCACTACCGAAATCTGTCGAGATGAGCTCTTACTTGCTTGCATTGGCCGTATTAGAGCCGGTTAAGCGACATGCCTAGGATCGCAGGTTCAATGAATTAACAACAACAACTTCATGATAAAATATTTCAAATCTTGCTTGCTCTCCTTCTGACATCTAATTGGAGTGAAAGATATCTTGTCTCAAAAGCCGTCTCTTATGCAATATTCAAAATCTTTATGTATTTTCTTCACCCATAAAAAAATATGATTGATAACAATACTTGCTGTATTTGAAATGTTTGTTAACAACCTTTTTCAGTAGTTTCTGTGGATGGGTCTTACTTAGATCCGGCCAAATATGAAAAATACCGACAGAAAAAATTGGCGCCGAAGAAAATTTTGATTCTAGATCGTTTAAAACAGCCATTTCAGCCATTTTAAGCGCTTAAATCTTAATAAGAAGTGAAATTGTTAGGTCGGTAAATAGGATCTGAGCCTGTCAAACAGACTTTTTTTCAATTATTTGATTGGTAATTTGAATTTGAGGTAGGGCTACCGACTTAAAGTGGCTTTGAAAAATCTTACCGACGAGTCTCAAAGTTTCGCCGCTGATCACCCGGCCAAAAAATGGCCCATCAAGCCAGAAAGAGCTCATCTTTTCTTTTCCCTATGACTCTAAGTACCATTCATTCAATTTACTTTATTGCATGGAAATCCAACGCAAACATCTAAGAGATCTACCACCAGTCTCAGAAAAATTGTCTAAATTCGAAAATTTAGTCGGTAATAAGTGACTAATTTTGGTTTAAATAACAAATTCTTTTTATCGACAATTAATTTCTGCCGACTTTTTTTTAAGATTTTTTTACCGATAAGGAACTTTGTTGTATGGAAATCCTACGCAAAAATTTTCACACACACAGCATTGAAAAAGAAGAAGGAACATGAAAAGGGCCATAATAACGAGGGAGAAGAAGTAGAGAAGTAGAGAAATAGAAAATAGTTTATGAATAACTCTCAACAGGGTATTTCTTTATCATGAAAACATGAATATTACAGTTTTAAAGTAGTACAAGAAAAAACAAAAATAAGCTTTCATTCGTTTTAGGATTTGTCTGCAAATTGTAGGTAAATCTTTCATTTCATTGGTTGAAAATTATGTCATCATGAGTTTGATTGATACATTTCGAAATGCCACCATTTGATATCTTGACAAAATAAAAACAGCCTATGCGATTCTTAAGTGAATGTATAATGTTCAACCAACGAGATAAAAATTTACCGATAATTTGAAAACATTTCCTTACTGATATATATGTATATATATATATATATATGATATGATATGATATGTGTAAGGGGTCATCTCAAAAGTTTGTCTAATGTAGACTATTGATTGGTTGGATATTACATCATCAAGATTCTAATTGGTTCATTTAAAAATGGTAACCATTTTCGATTTTAAAAAACATCAAATTGTGACATTTCTAAATCAACCAATTGGATTTTTGATGATGTAATATTCAAGTAATCAATAGTCTAAATTAGACAGAGATGATTCCTTATGTATATATAAGAAAGTATACAAATGGCATCTATTGAGTGTGTCCACTACTAGAAGCATCATTCCCTCAAGCATAATGAGCAAGGAATCATCTTAAAAGACTATTGATTGGTTGAAAATGATGTTATCAAAAATCTGATTGCTTCATTTAAAGAATGTCACTTAATTGAAGTTTTATTAAAACTAAAAGATTTAATCAAATTATTTTGTGAACCAATTAAAATCTTGATATAATATCCAACCAATCAATAGTTTAAATTAGACAAACTTTTGAGATGAACCCTCGACAACTTATTTAAAGACACTTAGATTGCACAATTTTCATTCACTCACAGTTGAGGCGAATAGCTTTTTATGGAAAAAGGATGAGAACAGACGCTTGGATTGCACATTGTATAACACAAGGATCAAAATAAATCTTTCTGCTGGAAAAGAATTTAACTTCAACGGAATCCTCTACATAGCAGAAGAGATCTGAGTCAATTTATCACATGAATCATTATTAGGAACAACAAACTGAAGTCAAGGAGAAAAATCTAGGCGGAAAGGAAAATGGGCAGATTTGGCGGCTATTCTCTTCTAACCGCAGAATACAGTCTCCGTAAAACAAATGGAACAAATTGAGTAACTGATTACTTCGAAGAAAAATTCCAAACAATAGTTTCTAAGTTCCAACGTGTTCTGCTAGTTCTGAATTTTCTGCCGCAATATAATAAAACTTTGAAAAGGCATTTTATTGACTATTTTTACAGCTAGTTATTTTTGATACTACAGTAGTTATGATTATTATTGTTTTATCTTAATTGTTTAAGGCATGAACTTTTCTATGCATAGTTAGTCGATTTGTGAATTGGCAATTGCAACAATTTGACTTTGACAAATTGTCTAAGCGTTTGTATGTTACTTAATTTGTTCCGTTTTTATACGGACACGCTGTATATTCCTAAATAACAAACAATTTACTGAAGAAAATACTAGAAAAGCATTAAGCCATTGTTCCGCCGCCAAAATTTCTCCCAAAATGAATTATCGCCAATAATGTCGGCTAATTTAACGTTTTGATTGGTTAGAAATTACAGCATCAGGAAGCTGATTGGGTTAATTTAAAATAAAACAATTATTTCTAAAAGAACCAATCAGAACCTTGATGTTATTTTCAACCGGTCAAAAGAATTAGCCATAATTTGAAGTATATCCCTAAACGTTACCACGTGTAGGATGCGTGTAGGACATTTTGATACACAGTAAAACCAGAATTCTGTAAAAGTAATAATAATAACAACAGTGAGACTTGCAAAATAGTCATTTATCTATATAGAATCTCGCCTTTAAAAGACAAGTTAGTTAATGTGTTTTTTTTTTAAATGAAAAAAATATATAAACACGTTTGAAAGAGACACAAGTGCGTTTTACATTTTAATGTCAGAAAATTTCGCGTTCAGAAATTTTCGCGAATCGGTCAAAATAAACATTATCATACATCCTACCTCCGTCATCCGGAAATATTGATCAGGAAGTTGATCCGGCTTCAACAAACGGTCTGAATTTGAATTTGATCCGGACGAAAAATATGTTGATCCGGAACAAAAAAGGGGTCTTCCGGATGACTGAGGTAGGACGTTATCATGGCATAAATTTAAGTTCAGGTATTGTCAGAAACATAACCTGACCATGAAATGACCAGGAATATTTCGCGAGCATTTAATCTCGCGGTGGCAAAAGTTTCTGAACGCTGAAATTTCTAACATTACAGTACACCAAAAAAAGGTTTTCAAGGAATTGCATACAAATTGCGGTTAAATTTTAATTGTTTATTATTGGTTAAAAATAATTCCAAGATTTTAAATTTCGACTAAACTATAACGAATTTAAACACAATTTGATGATAATCCCTTAATAGAACAACACTTAGAGGGCAGTGTCAAAATTGTGGCAAATCAAAACTTGATGACGAAAAACATCTGAAACAATCTGCGAGCACGAAAGAAAATTAATTCAGCGTTCAGGCATGCAGAAAAAATCAGAAAATAGTTAAGATTTCGTTAAGGATCATCTCAAAACTTTTTCTAATTTAGACTATTGTATGATTGATTGAATCACCAAGAGTCAGTTTGGTTTACTTAAAAATGTCACAGTTTGATGTTTTATTTAAGTCAAAAATGATGATATCATTTTCAGACGAACAAATCAGGTTCTTGATGATGTGATATTCAACCAATCAATAATCTAAATTAGACAAAGTTTCGAGATGATTCCATAGGTATCTTTTTAACATAATACCAAAAAGACTGAACTAACCATAATTTCGAGATGACCCTTTATGACACACAACACTAAAAACAACAACAGTTAAGACACATACTAAAAAAAGAGGCTTCAAAAAATATGATGATGTAAATAAAGTACTAATAAAAAGTAGAACTAAATCGACCCTTAAAATCTCTATTGTAAGAAAAATAAAAAAATGTCGCAGTAGTAGTAGTTGGTACCATTATTAATAATAATAATTTTATATTTTGCAGCTGTGTCTATGGAGATAGAGTTAAACATGGATTTATTGAATTTATTTACTACATTACGTTACTTATTTATTATATCTATAATAACACGACAAAAATTAAAACTTGAGATGCCAATTTTGTTTCTCAGAAAGAAGGAGTACAAGCACCAGAATTTGAGGGTAAATTTATCATTTGATTGGTTGAAAATTACATCTTTAAGATTTTGATTGGTTCACTTGAGAATTTGATCACAAATTTTTGTTATCACAAAATATCATATAATGACATTTTGAAATCAACCAATGAGATGCTTGATGATGCAAAATTTCCAACCAATAAAATGGCAAATTTAACAATAATTTATGGTTTAGCGATAATTCGTGGTTTCAAGGCAATAATAACACTTTGAAGAATTGGTCTCAGAATAGACCATGAAAAAAATATTTGGGAAAAGAAAAGGGACCTTGAAACAAACAAAAAAGACAATATGCAGACTCTTCAAAATGGACTAGATCTACTGTACTCACTTCTCCCAAACAAGTTACTAAAACGGTTGGCTAAGTGATAACGTTGCAACATTAATATAGACTGATAAAACCACACAAGATGGATACAAGATGGATACACTGTAGAAAAGTGTGAAAATATACATGATTCGTTTTAAGAAAGTGACACCTGAAAATACCCTTTTCCTTTACCCAGTTATGGTGATTGGCTAATTCAGAAGATTCATCACACTCATTTTAACTAATTAAATAAAGGTTTATCATTTTTTCGACACAAAAGTCTCAGGAAGATCATTTTCAGGAGTCATCCTTTCTACGTCGAACACAAGACTGTATTAAAAAGCATTTTTAAAATCCAATAAAAGTCAACAATTTAACGAACCCGAGAATTGAGTAACAAAACCGATAACAGTAACACAACCCAGGGTGGTAGCTCGCTTCGTGGCACCGCGGTAGACGCGGAATGCCAAATTCATTTTATACAATTATTGATCATAAATATCTTAATTCCAGCTAACACCCTGAACTCTATGGAATATTCGCCAAACTTCGACCATTTTAGCCATTTGATTGGTTAGAAATTACAGCATCGGGAAGCCTATTGGTTCAATTCAAAATGAAACCATTTTGATGTATTGTTAAAATCAAAAATGTTAATAAGATTTCTACATGAACCAATCAATATATTGATGATGCAATTTCCAACCAATAAAAATTGAAATAGCCATAATTTGGCGACAATCCCTAAAAACAGTTATAAAAACAAAAGTAAAAGGTGTCCACTATTATCATGGAAACGAAATTCGCGATTATTTCACTTGTAGTTGTAAAGTTAAACAATAAAAATGCATGACAGGTGAAACAGGGAAAATGCGCATGCGCGCATACACACGTAAAACAGTAACAAAACCAAAACGTATTTATAAAAAACACTGCAACAGGGAAGTCATCATTAAAAAAAAAATCCGAACGCAACGTCTCGTGATTCAACATCTTGTCCGAAAAAAGGGTCATTTTTTGTGTCCGTAATCCTTAGATCTACATGACAAAATATATCTAAAAGGAAGTCATCTAGTTTCATGCGAAAATCTATCAAATAAATCAGATCAAATTTGTCCAATTTTAGCACTTACAGGAAATTCAGACAGATGGCTGAATTTCATTTTTCAAATCGGACAAATTTCCGGACAAAATTGCGAATTTATGAGACGATGCGCTTGATTTCTAAGTCGCGTAGTAACAAATTCCCTTTTGAAAACACTTAAAGAATAAAATTTACATTTTTATAACAAACAAAAAGCGAAGGTTCAGTAGTTCAAATTGGGAGTGGGGGGTAATCCTTTTAAAATATAATATTAACATTGGTTGTAATATGGGGACACACGGACATGACGCGCTTCTACAGCACGCATGTGCGCGTGTAACCCCATTTAGTTTTTTTTAACTGTCACTACGTCTACTCGACAGCTTGATGATTCTACAAATCCGGTTTATCCCATCTTCTATTTTCTTGTAGAATTAAGTTTTTTTACGTTTTTCTAAAAAATAACAAAAATGGCACAGCCATTTTTATATCTACAATGTTTCTCTAATTGTCTTCTTTATTTCTCCGTCGCATTAAAGTCGCCTCTATTATTATTTCATATACGCCATTCCGAGAGACTTCTTCTGTGGGATCGTTTTTCCGTAATTTCGGCATCTCATCGATGTTGCGCCGTTGTTTTCTTACGACGGTGTCATCGTCTCGTCATGTCGTTTATCGTCATTTTCATTTCGCGAATAGGTTTGACGAATGTTGTTTTTGACGTTTGTCTATCGGTAGACGTCGAATACCTCTTTATGTCTGTGTCGCCTCGACAAGGTTTTATTTTAACAACTGAAGATTAAACCTGAAAAGAGAAATACATAAATTTAACAATTTGCCTTATATATAAAAATTTCAAATACTGGGTATCCTTTATCCAAATGATCTTAAACATATCCTAACCCCCCGAGCTCGAAAATCTAGTTGACAGCAGTAATGTCATTTTTTTTGCTAGGGAGGGCTGCCGAAAAAATGACAAGAGCTGCCGAGCCGCGCCGCGGCTGCGCGGATAAGATTCTCGAGCTCCTTTATATAAATATAACCCAACTCTAAAACCCCTCAGTAAATATTTTGACCAACAGCAACATTTGGAATATAGGGAAGAAATGAGCGATTTCTATTAATTCGCCCCCTAAAACAGGGGGAAAATAATTAATGTTTTAGCCAAAATATTTACCCGTGCCCCCCGCCCACCCTTTACACACAAAAAAGACACCAAGGGCAATCATTTTTAGACCTCCATGGCTGCATAGCTGCTTGAAGGTTTTAAAAAGAAGAAACTAATTATTATCTCAATTTGTTTTGATAGCAAATCTGATGCGTATTTGAACAGGCCTTTCAAAATAAAACGTCAATTCAACGAGCAGTTAAGACGAGAAATTGAAGCAAAAAAACTCTTCAAAACCAGATGCTTGCAAATATAAGAGAAAAAGATGAAAAACACCCGAATTCAATTCAATTGAAAATAAAAACAAAGTGACTGTCAAGAGAGTGATATTTGATTGAACAGTTTCTCCAAAAAAAAGAAGGCTTTCTATGAATAACGAACTTCTCTTCTCCTGAATATTTCTCCGATATAAATTTGAAGACCAGTCCAGTTGCCGTAGAAGACGAGAAAAGAAGAAAACAAGATCTAGGGGGGATTAATAGGAAAAAAAGGCTTTGCGGAGAAACGAGGTCAGCAAGGTTGCGTAACTTTAAGATTGCTTGACTAAAGAAATATACGAAATTTTCATTTTTATGAAGATTTCTAATTTTTTCATCTTTTTTGAAGACCGCTCCTCAGAAGAGGAGAAGAGAAGAAAAACTCAAAAAGAAGACCAAAGGGGGATTAATAGGAAAGGAGAATTTAAGGAGAAAAAGAAAGACAGTAAGTTTGCACAACTTAAAGCTTCTTCTTCTTCGAATTTTTTTGAAGACCAGTAGAAGAGAAGAGAGGAGAAGAGAAGAAGCACTCAAAAGGAAGATCAAAGGGGTTTAATACTAAAATAGGAAGGATAAAAATTGCGTAACTTGGTTAACTGGAGCAAAATAAAAGAATAAAGAGTTTTGGCCAAAATATCTACCCTTGTTCAAATATTAATAATATACTACAGGCAGAGAAAAATTCTACATTAATACGCCAGACCCCATCTGCCAGTAGAGAGATGGCGACAAAGAAAAAAATTATACATACCATCTTTGAGTTTAAACTAATCTTCAACTTCGATGTCGCTCGTATCTTCATCTTTGACTGAGCTTTCTTCAATATCGAGTTTCTGAGCTTTGCTCACGGGACTGGGGTGTCCGAAATCAGCATTTCTAAAAGAACAAGAAAAAGAGGTAAGGTTAAGTTAAGTGCATAACATACGCCTTATTGATCAAAAAGGTAATATAATCAACATATATAATGTTAACACAAATTTAGAAGCTCACTGCATCATCCAATCAAATATTCGTACCTCCCTCTATATCATCATAATTTATTTCATCATCGTGATAAGTAAACTACTGAGTTTCCAATCAACATAAAACCGATAGCAATAACACACTGCTGCTCGGAATTGATTGACATATTTCAGACAATTGACTGATTGTGTTGCATCACAAATGCCGCACACACTAGCATGTACCCCCTACCCACAAAGCTATTTGTGTAATTGATCCCTTCCTGTAAATAACTCAGTTCGTCATATAACGTCTGAAGTCAACTACTGAGTTTCCAATCAAGATACCACTAATATGGTCATCAATATGACAAGCGAAAATATTTGTTGCATCATAGATGTACATAAGCCCCCTCCCCATATAGCTCAATGGCGGATATGGAATGTATTCATAAATACACTCATCCTATCATCCAAATCCAACCATTCGGGACCCACCAGTGGCGGATCTGGTCCTTTTTTTTACAACTTATCATCCTAAGCCACCTCACTGATTTTCCAATTAACTTTTTTCTTTTTTTTAATCTCTAGTTATAACCCAGGCAAACGAAGCACAGCTGGTTGCTTCTGTACGATGCCATGAGTTCGCCCAAAATGTTATCAGTCCACTAATCGACTTAGGGACGATATAGACCTGGGTTCCCGCATCCCACCTTATCTCTAGTTTAGGTGTTCATATAGGACTAGAAAATAGTTGCCAATTGTAAATTAGTTAAGTTTTGGTGACAAAAAACAAAAAAAAACTTTTTTTATCACCACTACTTCACGACAACAGTCGCAATAATCGTTCAACTATTATACCATACACTATTGCAACAACGCTTATTTCCTCCTAGCTTTAGTTTCATAACATAGAAACCGAAAATAGCAACTACGACAACACTGACTGAAATAAATTAATGAATTTACTAACAAGAATTCCATTTATTGTCGCAAATACCACCACTATGTCTTAGTATTCTCAGTCCTAATCAAATAAATGAAATTCTCATGAAATCAATAAATCAATAGAGAATCAATAAATCAATAAACGTCGTCGTTTTTTTATTTATTTCTCTTTTTTTATGAAAACAGAAGAGATAGTAGCTGCGGTGGTCTATTCAAACAAGACGGATCGGGACATTATTGATTCGCACATAGTTGGCACATCAGAGAAGAGACTTAACAACGTAGCTATAACAACTTTTTTTTTATTTATGTGTATATGTAAAAACTACACACGATGTTTTCATAACAAGCAACTTTGGATTTTGGTCTCTACTGTAGTAACTCAAGTTACAAGAATTGTATGCTGAGGTCAGGGATTTAACCATTTTGGACAAGAATCACAAGCCAGCTAAGAAAATTTGTGGACGGGGCGGCGAATGACCGGAAATTCTTCTTCTTGGACCGGCGAAATTCGACTTTCGCCAGGCCAAATTCGAACCAATGCAGAGGTAGCACTCACTGAGGTAATTAATAAAGTATTGCTCCAATTCCAAATCCCCCTATTTAAGCGTCATTTAAAACAAAGACCAAATAAATGAACAGCGCATTATAACACATGGAAAATGAATTCCAGCAGATTCCAGTTAATTTTTATAGCACATTTTGGTCAGTTCTCAAGTTGCTCGAGTCGCATTTGTAAAGTTAGCACTGAATCGAAGTTGCTATAGGTAGATGCTTCATTTTTTGTGTCTTAAAATAAATGGACAATAATATGATCAACGTACTATCGTCAAAGTATTCCAGCCTGTCAAACGAATACCAGGTCTGGACTTACTTTCTATGACTCCTACAATTTTTTTTTACAGAAATGAACAGTTGAGTTTTTATTTATCAATATGTTAATGTAATCTTAACACGCTGAGTTTATCCCAGTGTTTTAATTGGACCTTAGTTTAAAGGATAACTGATAATTGACAATAAAAGCTGTGTCATTATGAAGAAATTGTCAAGAAATTATAAGGTAAAGTTCTCATTTGATTGGTTAAAAAAAATGCATATCAAGAATCTGATTGGTTCAATTCAAAGCTAAAATTCATGAAAATATCTTTTGATAAACCAATCAGATTCTCGATGATGTAATTTACAACCAGTGAAACGGTTAAATTTGCTATATAATAATTCGAGGATAACGTTTAAGTCGGTCGGGAACGTACGACAAAGTCAACCAGATTAAAATAAAACGTAATTATTGAGCTGAATAGATAAAGAATCTCTTAACAGAAACGCACTCTCCTTAATCTAACATATCGGGTTAAGTGGTTATTTGCGTAAGGCCATTACGACTTAATTTCGTGATTTGCCCGGTATTGAAATAATATTTTCATAATTTCCATCCAATTCTGCTTACAATTCTGTTTACACGTTTTCCCGCTCCGTGTATGAAAATCTGTATTTCAGGATTATTATTATTATTATTCCGACCGTCCGACCCAGTAATTTATGCCTCCACGCCAGCTAGACTAGAAATTAAGTTGGAATTGCCCGAGGGACAAATGTATAGAATTCTTATTTTTTAATTCAGTTTGAGAAAAATCTGAGGAAAATCTGATTATTTCTTCCTTACGCACAGCAAGATCATACTTGTTACTTAATAAGTGACATAACCTACGAACGGAGTAAATGAAACACTAACAATAACACGAGGGCTGGACAGTCATAACATTCCACATACCAAAAGTCGTACGCGTCGTGAAATTAAGACGATGATGTTAGTACCTTCTTGCCGATAAAGCATAAAACAAACAGGATACTAGTCATAAATTATAGGTAAATTTCGAATTTAATTAGTTGATAATTAAAACACCCATAATCTTATTAGTGGGATTTAAAAGTCACCCAATCAGATTCTTGATGATGCACATTTTAACCAATTATATTAGAAATTTACTTATAATTTCTCGACAACCCCCAAGACATCAAAGAATTCGCTTGTCAGGAGTAGCAAAAGGGGAAAGATGGCAGCGCTGGTTAGACGAACCCTCGATTAACTAAAGCTTAAACATTAAGTGACTTATTATACTAGAATAAGAAAAAAAAGCGAAGACATGGTAATAATATAAGATCGATTACGACTTGAAAGCTACTGTGTATAATTCCTAATACTTAATTTCAAGCCTTACAAAATGATATTTGATTTGAATTTGAGAATAATCAGACTCCCCTCTAGTGTGTACTACAAATGTTTATAAACTGCACACCCATACACGGCTGCAATTTTTCATTCGGAACGGACAAAAGTAACACATACCCTAACCTTACTCTAAAACCCTACGCCTCGCGTTTTCCTTCATGTTTGCGTGTACGGGATAACGGAAACATCATCATTTTCGGTGACCCCCCTCCCCCTCAAATTTGGACGTCATATGTTTATGGTCCCTTACCAAAGTCATCTCCGAATGAAATAATGATATCCGGCTTGTTCACTATTTTTTGTATGCCTATGCTTGGTGACACGTCGGCGTTCCGAGTAGTGTGTAACATAATTGAAAGGAGATTTTCTCTTACACGCACATACACAAAATGGCGGATGTTGTCCAGGATACAAACAGAATGCCGTAGTATTTTGTTCGCAATCCAATACGCTCGTAGATCATTAGCTAATGATGGATCAAGAACATTAAGGTGACACTAAACCTTTTCCTGTTACCATTAGAGTAGCAAATAATGGTGTAGTGAGCGTCTCAAATAACAAGATTGAATAGTTGTATGGTATGACAGACATTGTGGGTTGAAATCTTTTCCCCTGAATATCTAAAACGAGTCCTATGGAGAAATAAATTTTAAGATTTAAGCACATCCAAATGACCAGAAATAGCATTTCTGGAGATTTTTCTATAAATAATTTTTCTCACGTCATGGGTCGACACGTTAGTCTTGCGAAATAGTTTTAATCAATTCACATCGTATGATGTCATTTTCTCAAAGCCCGAGAATGGGTATCAACATATCGAATGAGTATCAACTCGATGGAAGATTTTTTTTTTTAGGTCGGTAATTGCAGCTAATAAAAATACAACTCATCATTTCTCAAGCAATTAAGTTAGCAGCAGTCTCGACAAAAAAATGTTTAACGCCTGTCTAGATTGACAACTCAACCACTTAAGGGAGTCATCTCAAAACTTTGTATAATTTAGACTATTGATTGGTTAAATATTACATCATGAAGATTCTTATAGGTTCAGGAAACAATTTTACCAAAATTTTCAGTTCTAATAGTACTTCAAATTGTGACATTTTGAAATGAGCCATTCAGATTCTTGACGACTTAATTTTCAACCAATCAATAGTCTAAATTAGACAAACTTTTGAGATGATATCTAACTACTAGAAGTAGTAAATAAGTCAATAAAAGAACTGAAAACAACACGTCAGCACTGATTAGCGACAATTCCCCCATCTCACCACCGGAGGGACTTAATCACTTCTTAACAAACTGATATCAAACAGTAGGTCTCTCTACGTAAAGAATACTAAAGGATATTCAGACGTTACTTATGAGGTGCTCAGACAATAGACTAAACCCTAGTGACCGGATGTGAAGGTCTAGTCGGCTATGTTGAACGTTGTCGTCACGTGGTTTAGATAACCTCTCAATATTTGGGATAACATTTAGTTGAGGATAATTGGTTTCGATTATTACTGCATTGTCAACATTGGTGAATTTTTATTTTGAATGGTTGGCTGTCATTATTTGATATTTTGCCAAAAAGATTTTTGAGTGAACCAATCAGATTGATGACGATGATGATGTAATTGTAAACCAATGAGAAATGAAATCGCGAACACAGATTGTCGCGGCTTTCGAATAGACTTTCGAGACTTGTACCTGCGACTTTTTCTTCACTACAAGTCAAAAAAAAAAATAAAACCAGGCCGAAAACAATTTTTTCTCTCTCTTGATCTTCTACAGTAAAATCTCGTATTACTATTACGTAATTTCCTATTGAGGAAACCGATAAAAAAAATAAGTGACAGATAACATCATTTAATCTATTCTTCCTGCATATTTTTGAAAAAAGATTCTTTTGCGGTCGCCCGGATGAGATATTTTTTTCGTCAGCCGGTGCGCCGAAAACGAAGCTATATTTTCATTTGGCCTAAGTTTCCACAAAACACGGATCATTTTGTTGCATTTCGAGATAGAAATCTTTCAAGACGCCATTAAAGGGAGCCCGGGGTGACAAACCTGTCAAGGGGGACACACTCGTGCGTTGTCTAGCCGTCATATGACAGGTCTACGAGTGACACAATGCGGACACACGTTTTTTGTTTGTACACAAGCTCACGTAACATTCCGTTCCGTTTACGGCATACAAACTCTCACAAGTTCATTGTGTTTACTCTCTATCATGATGTAAATGGCGATAAAAGCTCACTCACTGATAAGACCATCTCTCCTATCTCCCTGTCATGATGACGATACGATGACTCGCCATATATTGCTCACACTCTCGAGTCACGAAATGTCTCCTCGCTCGCTTATCATCTGACACAGATATTATCACTGATGCTGAACGTATAAGGACGCATGAAAAGGCCCCGGAGACAAATAACCCCGTTTCCTAAGTTGGAATGCATGTATAGTCTGCGCCATTGATCACTTTGTTTGTACACGCAAATGACCACATTTATCAGAGATAACGCTTTTTTTCTTAGTGAATGTTAACCTTGTTAGCCCACCATCATATGAAAATATGTCACAATTGCATAACCCCGCCCCATTGTCTTTCAAAACGTAGAAAAGCAGGGCAAAATGTCCTGGACACAAATTCACTCTTTCAAGTTCTATTGCTTACACAGTAAAAAGTGTTAACTTTTTAGCAACGCCACCATCGTACCTATTTTAAGATTAATTGGCCAGACAAGGAAAACACTCGAAATTACTTCGGTAAGAACAAAACATCAGAACAACAGAACATCAACAGAACATCAACAATACGAAACGACCAATTGTAAAAGAAGAAGGTAAAAACGGGATTTCCAAGAATTTTTTTGAAGATTCTGAATGGTTTACTAAAAGAATATTGACATGAGTTTACCCTAAACATACCATCAAAAATGTTGACATTTTGAAATGAACCAATAAGATTCTTGGTGATGTAATTTTTAACCAATAAAACTGAATTTCCGAGAACTTCAAGTGCTTAATAACCCATCTTTCGCCAATGACCTGCACTTACAATGATGTTATTTTTGGAAGAAACCATATCCCCAGCCTGTCATCTTACTTGACGTCTTGGAAAATGTCTAAAAATTATCGCTAAATTTTTCATAATTTTTTATATCATGATGAAACTGATAGGTTCGCTTAAAAAATCTTATTGGAAGTTTCTTTTTTAACAAAAAATCATATGATGACATATTTACAATAAACCTATCATATTTTAGATGATGTCAATTTCAACCAATGAAATAGCCGATAATTTGTACACACGTCTGAAACTTTAAACCCGTCGTCGGCAAGGATCTTATTTTAGTGTCGCGCCTAAAACATTCCACTCACTTACCTACTAGTAAAATCAGACGCCAATCTCAAATCATTAGAAAACACTTGAGTTTTTCAATATCAAGCCAAATAAATTCCTTTGATAAAATGCGTCGTTGTTAAACTAAACTGGAGGAAAACGTTTCTCTTTTTTTATTACATCGTGAAAGAAAACTGAATAAGTTTAAAGTAATCCAAGAAGAGAAATATACGAATGCGTTCGGTTACACTTCTAATGTTTCTATACACACACTCTTGAGCCAAACAGCCGCAAAGGAAAGCCAAATAAATTATTTTGATAAAATGCGCTGTCGTTAAACTGGAGGAAAAGGTGTTTTTTTAATGCACATATAGTGTAGTTGAAATCTAAACTTTCAGTCTATGCACGCGTCTGACGCAAATCTCAAGATCAATGTGGCTTGACATAAGTCTATGTTTGATTTCGATCGAAACTTTCAGTAGTTTTTTCGGACAATAATAAATACTACAGAAATTGAAAATTAAAAAAATACACCAATTGAACTCCTGTCAACTGCATCACTGTCAAGTCATTAAATCACCCCTCGCCCCATTTCATCCTCCATTCCCCCCATTCCCAAACGAATGAATATTTTGACACTGATCTTGTAAACGTTATATATAGAACATTATATATAGTTCCTTCAAAAAGTTAGACCGTCGCGTCAAGGCTTAAAATATTTCCTTAATATCGATACCCCGTTCCCTTACACTGCATTGCATTCAACTCGTCTGGCGATAGCGCTTCTTTCTCCATCAAAACAAACGTTTCAATCTTGATCTACTAGACGTTAAGTCACGAGTTATATGGCGCTTTGAATGGTAAGTGCCATTCCAGCAGTTGTATATATTATATATTGATAGCTCTTACTATATCGTCTTAATAACATTAGTTCATTACTTGAATGGTTATCTCTACGAACGTCTTTTTAATACCTATTTAAGGTGATTTATCAAGATATGTCGCATATCTGATCTGAACGGTGACTCGCTGATTTGGACTCATGCCAGTAACAATGTAGAAGAGAAAATAATTTTATTTGTAAGGGATCGTATCAAACGTTTGTCTAATTTAAAAATGTCACAATTTGATATTTGTCAAAAATGATGATAACATTCAGTGAACCAATCAGGTTCTCCATGTAATTTTCAACCAATCAATAGTCTATATTAGACAAAGTTTTGAGATGATATCTAAGAAAGATTTTGATGCGACAGTCAACGGGATAAACCACTGAGTGTTGTGGAGCGCAGTACCAGGGCTTCCCTTTTGGCCCAGCAAACGGCGAATTTCGCCGGACCCCATTCAATATAGGATGGAAAAAGGCACTCAAATCCCATCTGATGACGTCCTTGCATGTCGAAAATCTCAAAATTTCGCATATTCAAATGTATATTGGTACAAAACAAGAAAATATATCTAAGTAAAAATTATAAATTTAAATAATAAGTATAAATTTGTTATTTGGCAAATTTTACAAATCATTTTAAGGATAATATTCCCAACAATAATGAAAAACCAGGAAAAGCGAAGCGAGTTTCTAATAAGAAAAACAGGAATTCTTAAAAAGTAAAAACAAATCAGGAATTGGACAACTTGCACCCCTGAGAAATTTGTAATTTGGCAAATTTTACAAAACAATTTGAGGACAATATTCCCCAACAATGATAGATTGTGTCAACGAGATAAAAAAAATGTTGAAGATGCTTCCTCCTTACATGACATAATATTTCATACACAGGTAATTCGAACGGAATTATGGGAAATATTATACACACACGCACACTAGTAAACATTGACAGAAGGAAGGATCTTGGAAAATTTGATAATTAAACAAGCGAGTTGTGTGGTGTGTTGAATTACATGCTTTTAGAAAACTCTAATATGTGTGCGAATAAAGTAATGAGTCGAGTGAGTAATAAGTGCAAATAAAGGGGTAAATAAAGTGAGAGGTGGACATATATGCTTAGGGATCGTCGCCGAATTATGGCTAATTCAATCTTTTGATTGGTTGGAAATTACATCACCAAGATTCTAATTGGTTCATGTAGAAATCTTTCCTTGATTTTAGATTTAACAAAACATCAAATTGTAATATTTTGAATTAAGCTAATAAACTTTCTAATGTTGTAATCCCTAACCAATCAAATGGCTAAAATAGACGAAATTTGGCTAGTGACACATGATAAAGCTTTTAAAGTTTTCTTTCCAGCAGCAGTTATATGACTCAGAAGTTCCACGTAAACGAAAAGGGTTAAGCAAGGCAATAAAATGCCTCTATGAGTCCTAAAACCTTCCTCGACCTCGAAAGTTGAAATAATTACATGTACACAGAGGTCAGAAGGAAATTGCTGAGAACGAATGGAATCGTGAGCTGGCTTCACATGGCGATCATATCTCGCATGTCTTTCATTTCCTCGATGACCCGAGAGAAACTTTAACTGACATCATTACGTGCCTGAACAAGCGACGAAAATCGTCACATTTTTTTTTTCACAATAAAACGCACTGCACATAATAACAACAGAAATATGAAGTATTTCTTAATTGCCTATAAAACCCTCTCAAGAGAGCAATCAAAGAAAAACCATTAACTATTTCTATTGAGAGATAAAAGGAAGGCTGTTAGTGTAGAATACAAAAAGAGAAGACGCAACATTGGTGATGGCACTTGAAAAGACCAAAAGCGATTAGTAACATGAAACATATCGTGGTTGTACTTAGGCATCATCTTGAAGGTTTGTCTCATTTAGACTGTCGATTGGTTCATTTAAAAACGTTATCATCATTTTTGAATTTAAGTCAGAAAACATCAAAAAGTGACATCTTTAAATGAATCAATCAGAAAGTTGATGACGTAATTTTCGATCAATCCATTAGTTGAAATTAGACAATCTTTTGAGATGATTCCTTACTGATGTTTGCTTTAAGACGAGTGTTGGAACGGCGAAAAACAGACTAATGGAAAAATCTATTTACTCGTGTCCTTGAATTAAGAGTTTAGGGCGATGTTTGTGTTTGCTTTATTCAAATTAAGTTTTAATTAAGTTTTATTTACGTGATACGCTTCTTCAGGTGAAAGGAAAGTTTCATGATTGTTCTCAACAAATTATTACGAGGATTCCATACGCAGTGCGGCTAAATGGACCAAAAATGGACCATATTTTTTTCTTCCAAAAAGAAGTTCTGGACCTACTGAAAATTACTGATGCCAAGTAAAAGGGAAGAGGTCACCAATAATGCCTAACAAGTTTTTGAAAGATATATGGAGAGACAGAAATGTAGTGACAGTCAGAATAGTCTAATCATATATTGGTACTTACTCTAATTTTATTTTTTCGTTTTTTTTTATCTTTTAATTTTTTCAAATTGATTCGTAAAAAAAGTGATCAAATGTCATAAGAGAACAAAAGGAACCAATTTTGGTCAAAAGACCCTACAAGGGACCAATCTACTTATTTTGGGCCTACTTAACAACTCTACATACATAAATACACCGAATGATTTACTTTGATTTAAAGATAGTGGATTTACAAAGAGCTTGTGCATGGCTGTTCCATCATAAGTGCAAACCATTAACCATTGTTCGAAACGCCATAATAAGCCCAGATCCTTGTCTTGAGATCTTTTGTAATACGTTATCATTTTGTGTTTTGATAGCTGGTGTTACTTCACGCCAATTAGTGGTTAGTCTGTATTGCACAACGCAAAGCTCTCCTTTTTAGGGAATGTCTACAAACTATTGGTAAATTTGCTGTTTCATTGGTTGAAAATTACATCATCAAGAATCTGATTGGTTGACTTTAAAATGCTTTCATGATTTTGAGTTTTGACAAATTGTGAAATTTTGAATTAAACCAATAAGATTCTTGATGAACAATTTTTTGACCAATCAAATTAGAAATTTACCTATTATTTATTAGACAATTCTTTATCGATGTATTGCACAACGCAGCACTTCATTAGCAGTTTTTATCAAGATCGTCTTATCATCTGTCAAAAATCAAGTGTGAAAACCAGGCAAACTATCTTACAAGCATACAATACACGAAATCAATAAGATTGGTTTCTATTAGCACTCGCTTGTAACAATTACCTCAACTCTCTCTAATCGCATAATTCTTAGCTTATAAGTGAAGACGCACAGTCAATCTTAATTAGCGCGATGCGATCACTTTTCTCTTCTCTTCTTATCATCTCTTTGCTTTTAACGGTAGTTGTGCAAATTCCTAATTTGATTGGTTCAAAAATGTACCATCAAGAATCTTATTGGTTTAAATTCAAAATGTCATATTGTTATTTTCTTAAAACTTAAAACCAATCAAAATCTGCATGATGCAATTTTATTTCAACCAATAAAAAGATAAATTTACCTATTTACCTACAATTTATATACAATCCTATAACTGAAGGTGTACATATAAGCATTCAAGAGATAGATAAATAAGCAAATACAAATGAGAGATCTGATGTGTGACGTCACGAGTAGACGTATCTTTTTATATATGTTGGAGGATACCTCCAATATCAACGCTGTCATCTGATAAGGACTCATCCGACATCAAATCACGAGTCAATAGAGATTGAGAGACTTTTTTTATTTATTTATTAACAGACATGATTGTGGGTTTAAATCTTTTTCCTTGAAAATTTAAATGAGCGCAGCGAGGGAATTCCCTGAACACAATCATGTCTGGAGAGAGAGAGAGAGAGAGAGAGAGAGAGAGAGAGAGAGAGAGAGAGAGTGAAATCACACATGTTACTTGGCCTCATTAAGTGAGACTGACACACAACGTGCAGTGGAGAGATTTTATTACAATGCGCTTGCGCAGCATGATACGATGCGAGAGATGTGCATACATAAATGTAACGTTTCAAATCACCCCATGCAAATCACTTAATTGTTACAAATAATAAATACAATATGCAATACATACGTAATCATAGACATTTTTTGTAACTTAAATTTTATTAAGGTATCATTGTATACATATTTTATAACGTTTATAAGATAATGAAGGCTCGGATTTGTTATTTCTTAAGCCATTCCTCAGCCATTCATCAGCATAATATATTATATCAAATGCGGTGTGTGTGTGTGTGTGGGGGGGGGGGGGTAGGTGGATATAAGAGTTTTCCGCCAAAATATATACCGTTGCCACATACATACTCGTTTGATCATTTACTCTCTGCTCTCTAATAGACGGGGGGGCGTTTATTAGAGAGCAGAG
>JAUKPT010000258.1:0-22372 GCA_032273505.1 Nanomia bijuga | reverse complement strand
AATTGAACATTAGCACGAAGATTGTAATTCAAAAGGGAACCTAATCAAGAGAAATGAAGCTTGAATAATAGGAAGTAGAATAACTTAGGCAAGATTATTTTAAAGAGTTTTACTAATAGGGTGGGATACCAAAAAGGGGTGGGATCATACCCCACTACACACTATGAATTAGTATTACTATGTTGGGGTAAACTTTCTTAGGTGTCATCTTACTTAAACAGCTGCCTCTTCTTTAGGATATGCTAAGGACTCTGTCTGCAAAATATAGCTAAATTTGCTGTTTGATTGTTTAAAAATTAAATCATGAAGATTCACTTAAAAGTTAAGTGACAGCATTTTTAAGAAAATCAATCAAATCATGATGTAAATTTAAACTAATCAAACAGCAAATTTATCATAATTTATAGACATACTGAAAACCACATCTGGAAAACACATCTGTAAGAAAAATCAGTTTAGAAAGTATGTACTTCAAGTAATACTCTGAAAGTGATAAATCATTTTGAGTTGTAAAGAATTAAACAATATGACAAAGAAATATTTCTGTGTCCTGTATCATTTTATCATTATAAGACCTCCTCTTCTCATAAAATGGTTGATAAGATCTGTATCTCTTTATTTAAAAACAAAATCTTTATTGGAATATTTTCTGTTGTTATCCAGTATCCAGGAATTGAATATTATCTGTATATTTTTAGCTATTTTTTTTCTAAGATTTTTATCTTCTGTATTTAATAAAGTATTCTTCTTCTGTACAGCTCATGATTTTCTTGTAGTTTTTCATAATTTGCTGCAGAATCACCCTGTAGGTGTGTGGTGTGGTTAACGGTTTGGTTTGCACTTATGATGGAACAGCCATGCACAAGCTCTTTACGTGCTTATCGAGGCATGGCTTAAGTCCCACCTAGTGTTTCAAGTGCATTTTATTGCATCATTTTAATGACACTCGCCTCTACCATCCGCGTCTCCCCATGTAAAATGCAACTTTTCCTTAGGTAGAAACGGCACTTACTATTTTCATGATTTATGACAGCAACTTCAAATTAAAAACATTTTATTTTATGAATCCTATATCTTCTTTCTACCCAATACTCAAAACTATTCTTTAAGATGACAATACTTTTGATTTAAATAGAAAGCTGGGTTTTTGATGAAAAATACATTTCTTTTTTGCATTCTAGACCTAAATATGGAGACTCATTTTGTTTTTCTTATTAAATATTATTTCATAAAACAGGATATACTTACAAAATTTCAATTTATTTCAGATCAATGATGGGTTCCCTTTTAACCTGTATGTATCACAAAAAAGTTATATCTCCTGTTTTTTCTCTCCAGAAGCTAATTGTAGCAAGAAGAATTTACAGCAGCTTTTAGCGTCACATAAGACACATTTAGTTATAAATAAGAAGTTTTGTCAAGTGATTCATTGTTCCCAAAAGTGTCATTTTATATTTTCTTAAAATAAGTTTCTCAAGTTTGATATCCAAAAAGTCTGACCTATTTAATTTGGATAAAACATTAATTAAGGTTAGCTTTTTTGGTTGAAATGGAGAGTTTTGATTTGATATCATAAACTAAATGTGAGTCAAAACCTTTTTCTTTATAAAGAAGAAATTCTGCTGAATATAACGTCTGGGTGCTATGACGAACCTGAGATATGACATGATTTTTCAAAATGTTTAGTAAAAACTGCACTGTTTCAAAATATAGATTTTATCCAATTATAAGTATAGCTCACCTTCATTTTAGATAACTAAGGGGAACCCCCTTTTTTGTTTCTGAATGAAGTTTTTATCGAAGTTTAACTTCCTTTATTTTATTTTTCTGGCATGATTATCAGAAAAAAGTATCAAAAATGATGAACAGAAAACAATTAAAACATCAACTTTTTGAAATTTTGAGCTAAATTCATGTCAAATGAATGTTTTCACTACGAAATCTTAGATAATGTAATAGCTTGTTCATTTGAATAAATTTACATGATTATAAACCCATTTGGTTATTAAATCAATAGCATTTTAGCAAAGTGCCGTTTCTACCTGTGGTGCCTTTTCTACCTGTATTTACTGTATTTTCTTGCATGAATTTCTGGAAAAGTCTGTGAAATCAAGCCTGCAAAAGTGTGGAACCCTGAAAGAAGAATTTGAAAGGTAAAGTTTGCACTTATGATGGATCAGTTATACACAGCTGTTATCAAGCTAATTATAGACATGACTTCGACTTTCATCTAGTGTTTCATCAGGTATCAACTGACTGTCCAATTCCCCTATCCCATGGATAGACCCATTGGCATTACCTTGTAATAATTTTATTTCATTGAATTTAATGACACACTTCTCTACCATCTGCATCTTTCATCTGTCTAGCATCTCATTACGACAATGCATTGAATTAAAGTGTGCTGTAAGATAACATACCACCAAAATAGATATTGTAAAAAGAAGGAATAAAGGCTTTGTTTCTAATATGATAGCTCCTTCTAAACTCTGAGAAAGCTTTTGATTTTTATTATTCATCAAAATGTTTTCAAATGGCCTACTATCAAACCACATCTGAAATTATGTAAGAAAATGAAATAAAATGATGAATTGGAATGTTTGGTAATAAGTTTATTTGTATATTTACCACATTCATTTTCATTTTTATGTAATTCATTTGTGAAGAAGAGATATAATGGTTAGTTTTGAGTTGATTTGCTTACAGCAGCTGCTGTAGCAATCCAAAAAAGGCTTTTAACAGTTTGATGAATTTTAAATTAAAGAGATTCAGGGGCTCTGCTGAGTCGACAGCTGCTCTTTTCCCTCAAGTTATAGCAGCTGGAACAATTGAAAATCCTTATTTTCGACCCCTGCAGAATAGCATAGAAGAATATATCCAGTGTCTAAATGTATAAAAACATAAGTCAAATTTCTACTACTACATAAGTATATCAGTTGATAAAACTAGTTAAGACACAGCTATAACCTCTTTAATATAGTATTTTTAAACTTAAAATCAAGAAACTCTAAATTTGTGTAACAGTTAGTTTCCCAATGTGATTTGGTATATAATTGCAAATTTCCAACTCATAATACTCATTTTTTCTAAAAATGGCACAGTTAGACTCTTATGGTCCCTGTTCGGACCCCTAAAGACCCCAAATTGGGTCATTAACATTCAATTTTGTCAAATTTGTGTAACATTCACTTTCCAAAATTCTTCGTTTTTTGTTTTAGCCAAGTTTGTCTCCCTCATTGATATATTGTGTAAAACAGTCATTTTCCCTCTATTCTAAGTGCTTTTTGGCCCACAAAACGTGTCTTGTGAACCCTAGAAAAGTCCATTAAAATGCTTTTTATTACACATTATGATAGTCTGAAATGTCTTTCTGCCCTTTTGAACACCACCCATTCGTTTATATATCAGTACAAACTAGAGCAAAATTTATTCATGGTTTATTTATGAGATCGTAGCTTTCTATGACCTCGTAGAATTCTACGATGTCTTAATAAGCTACAATTGATCCCTACTGATAGGTTTGAAAGAAAATGTGTTGATCTGATGAAATTGTTCATTAATTTCTAATATGCTGGGGTGATGGTCATATTTCTGTATAGCATCAAGAACTAAATCAGAACCATCAGAGGAAATATTGTTTTCATATTCAAAAGAATTATTTAGATTTCTTACTGCATTACTAAAAAAAGTACTAAATATTTGAGCGAGTTGGATATTATTTTATCTTCTTCTACAAGATTAATTGTATTAGAAAGTGTCGGCAATGTTTTATCGGAAAATAGAGGTTTGGCGATCTGCCAAAATCTTTTATTATCACAAACTTTTGAAGGATTTAGATTTCCATAATAATGAAGCTTTTGTCTGTTTTAGAAAATTTACACAAAAATCGTATTGTTTTTTGTATTTCTTATAGTCTTCATCAGTTCTATTCTTTCTATAAATATTTAAAAGTCTCAATCTTTTCATTTGACGTTTCTTAAGTTCCTTATTCATAAAGGGTTACTCGTTTCCCCGGATGTACTTTGTTTTCAGTGGAGCAACTTTATCAAGTTGTTTCATTAGTAATGCATTGAAATCATCAAAAGAAATGTCATCTAAATTGACATTATTAACTGAGAAATTTACATAATCATGAAAATACAAAGAGTTGTAACAAGAAAAATCTCTGTATTTAATTACCTTGTTCGTTGCCTTTTTAAATTTACTTTTTAGTACGGTAACTATTAACAAAGGAAAGTCTGAAAGGCCCGTTTCAATTGTGCAAGTATGTTTAAAATTGTGTGTTTTGTTGCATTTTGCTAAAGATTTAGTCAATGAATGTCTATATTTTTATAATTAAATTTGTCCAGCTAAACATTCTGCATATTTTAGCAAAAACTATTTGTCTAAGAAAAATCTGGTTCTTGAGTTAAGGCAGGATGAGGGACCAAAAGATCAAAATTTCATAAAAACAGGACTCTGCAATATTCAGAGCCATTTTTTGCTATATTTACATTCTCATATGGAAACATTTTGTTTTATCTGACTCAAGTTCGTTTGAACTAATTTTATGCCAAATTTCAAACTTTTTCATATAGTGCAATTCTGGTTCTACTGAGATGTGGCAGAAGACTTACAGAATATCTACCTTTGCATGATAGTTAAGATTATTTGTACATTGGTGGGGCCATTAATCGTTAACATGATTCTCTTAAAGTTATGTATTACCTTGACTCATTGACATAAATTGTAGATGGCCCAGGGGGGGCATGCACTAAAATGAGTACTTAATAAAAAAATGGCCAAAATTGAACATACTACTACTACAAAAATATGCATTTTAGTATCATGGTACTAAAATATTTTGGTCAAACACTACCTATTTCAGGTTCCCTTAGAATGGATTTCGACATTTCTGATCATTTTATCAACATTTTTTTTTACATCTTTGATTATCTTCCAGCTTTTAACAACTTTTTCAGTGACTTCTGAAATTTAGCCAAATGCTAAAAACATACTAAATGACAGTGCTTCTTGAGTGTTTGACTGCTATAAAAGTAATGAATGTTGTTGAAAATGTCAAAAAGGCTATTTTATCCATACTCTAATATACTAAACGTCACAAGTGTCCAGTATTTTAGTACATGTCCACCTGGTTAGCTTTTGTTTTACTTGTTTTATAATTATCTTCATTTGATATCATAATCCACATCATCAACTAATAATTTTTACTTAATTTTTTTCTAGGAAGTTCATAAAGAAAAAGTTAACATTAAAAAAAATATGATATATGGATGTGAAACTTTTAGATATAATGAGTAGTTCAACCTTTTCATCACAATGTATGGTTTGAATTTATGAAATGCAATGATACATAATCATGCATACTCTGTATTATGGTGGATATGTTTCGTTTGTTGCTTTATAACTCATTCCTTGATGAGCGATGGTGCTACCACTGGCAATCAGAAATGTCCTGTTATTAAACAATGTCGTTGTTATGACAGAACAGGACGAGGAATCAAGATTGTTTGTCGAGGACTAAAGACAGTATCGTTTCAAGATTTGCCACAAGATGTTGTTACAGATATGTATGTTTCAGTTCTCTGTTCAATTAATTTTTCTCCATCTTGTATTATACAGATTTTGTTTTATAATGTAACATTTTATGGTATCGTATATTGTTAGAAAGCAGGATGAATTTAACATCTGAAGAAAAGATATCCATTTAGTTTGTAATGACTTTCATCCAACCATTCTCAACTTTTTGATATTTAGAGTTTAGATCATGCAGCATATTCATCCAGCATAACTGACTATTCAGGACTTTGTAAATGTGTTTGACAAATTGTCTGAAAGAACATCAATTTGTTAAAAAAAAACATTGTTCTTTGTGTTGGTTTTGTGAAGTTAAAGATACTGATTTATCATATTTTTGTTTTAGTGATCTTTCCTTCAATCTTTTGGAGGAGATTAACAGCACCATGTTTCCGAATCCGAATAAAATCAGAAAATTGTAAGCCTTTGATATTTTCTATTTTTGTTATCTACAACAGGTATATGAGTTTTCTCCAAAACTGAAAATTGATTGATTTATTGCCTTTAGGATAATAAAAACTGAATTGCCACTGTTTTGTATGTCATAGTTAGGGGTCTCAACCGCCACCTAAGAAAGTTAACACCCACTTTATCACCCACTTAACAATATAGCCCCCACCTGGTTTTCAAGAGGTAAACCCCCAGAACCTGAACCAAACCCACCAATAGTTGAAAATATAATATAGTAATATTTAAGTGGATAATAAAATACAAATTCTTAGAACAAAAATACTATTTGGAGAAAATTTAAGATGTTCTTAAATGTCAAAGAAAAAAATTGATTATGATTTGGGATACTTGTAAACTCCCACCTGATAAAATTTTCCCCCATCTGGTTCTCCAAAAAACCTCAATCTTACCTAAAAGGTTTGCAAAAGATTTCTCCCTTCAACCTCCAGCAGAATGGAGGGACTATGTATGTAACAGTATCTTTGGCAGAGACGAGGTATAACAATTATTCAATGCAAATGATTGTTTTTAGGAACTTGAAACAAAATCAGATCAGTGAAATCAAGCCATATACGTTTGAAGGATTTACTGTGATAAAGAAAATGTAAGTATTCATTCATATATATTGTATTAAATGTGTTATGGTACTTGTTAATTTTTTTTGTCTTTAATGTGGAAAGAAAGCAATTCAAAACTTTGTCCAGAATAATCTTCTCAGTTTTTTTTACCATGTTTAAGTACACTAATCTTAATTCTTCTTTTAGTGACTTGTCCTACAACTTCATCAGTGAAATCAATGACACAACATTTGCTGGTTTAAATAAAGTGGTTATGTCAAATTTGTAAGTATAGTGAATTGTTCTTGGCTTTTTTATGAAGCATAGAGGCGAAGCAAGGAATCAGTTTTTCAAATAAGATTCTCTTCATCACTTTTTTTTGTTTCTTTTAAAACATGTTTTTTGAGTCTCCTCAGAGGCCCTCTGCAGGGGAAAATCTTAAGATCATATTTCATTTATGTTTACAAATATAGAAGATATTAATAGTGTTTGTCTAACAATCATTGAGAGGTTTCATTTGATATTTATGTTTCAGCATTTTGTGTATTTTGAGGAATGAAATACAACTAGCAAAAACATATGGTTTTGTCTGATGTTCAACCATAATTTGATGATGACAACCTTTTCTGCATATTCTCCTTGAGTGCATTAAAAAGGCTTACCAGGGGGGCATAGTGTGTTTCCCCCCTAGATTCAGGGTGTGGGGACGATTTATTGGAAAATTTTCTCGAGGAGGGGGAACTACATTTTTAAAAAGGCAGGAGGAAACCCAAATTTTCGTTATTTCAATGGATCACCCAAGGGATGGAATGAATGCTCAGTCTCTCTTTTCATTTTTTGTTGATCACAAAACAATCACAAACAAATAAATTTAGAATTCTAGCGAACTTGAGATCATAAAATCTAAAATCTTCAAAACATTGCAATGTAATGAAATCTTTAAAGAGCCAACCCAGTTTTCTTTCCTTCAGATCTGAGGTCATCTGTTTGTCATCTCTTTCAGTCAGAAGAGTACTCTGACACTTAAAACTCCCCCGTTTATAGAATTACAGCCTTTGAGAGAAAAAAACTTTCGTGAGGGGGAAACCCAAATTTTTGATGGGGGGGATGGAAAATTCCAGTTTTAGGTAGGGGGGGCTGGACCCCTATACAGATTATGGGGGGGGGGGGTCAACGTACTACATATATTAGTACTACACAGCATTTTTGCTTCCAGACCACCACCCACTTATATAGTACAATATACTATACCAAAAGCAACAAAACACCCATTCACCCCTTATATAATGATACATGGGTCAATTCATGAATGATCACAAAATTCTAGTATGGATGGGAGAGTTGAGACAGAGCATTAATTTAATTTAAATATAAGCCAAATTTTACTCCACCTTACTCATATATATGTTGTTAAAAAAAGAAAAATAGTTTTTGCAACGATTTGTGTTATTTTTATCTTTCATTAACTGAAACGGTATTCTATTTGTCTTAAAATTAATTCAAGTGCCTTTATGAATACTGAGTCTGAAAACTAGTCAATTTTACCTCATTAATTACTTCTTTGTTTTTCATTTTAAGGTCATAATCTTTAAGTAATAACTGATCTAAGTTGCTTTCCAACAATGTATAACCTTTTGATTTTTGGCAACTTTGGATTTATCTCAAGATTCTCAAGAGTGCCAAAGTGGCACTCACCTGGAATCAAGTCTCCAAACCCTTAAGATCACATTTCAGCAAAATGTAGCACACAAAACAGGGTTTCTCTTAAAAAAGCTAAAAATATCCCCCAGACTATTTCTGTATTTACAAAATTATTTATCACTGGCCTTTTTTTCTATTCAGATTCAATGATGGTACTGTATATACTTTATTTTTGAATGCATCTTATATGTAAAGCAGCACTTTCATTTCTTAAATTCATTACTTTTATCATTTTAGAAATTTGATGAGAAATAGAATCTTATCAATATCTACAAAAGCTTTTAGTGGAACTAGGCTCAGTAAACTGTAAGTAACATTCCAAAAGAATATTGAATATATTAATCAACAAATATTTTGGGCAGTTTTAATTTCAAATTGGCGCTTTATCGGAATTTCAGAGGTTTAAAACTGCAGTCATGGCCCTCATATAAGGAAATGGGTACCATAAATCTGTTTCTTATATATCCATGCATTTTTAACAAAGCAAGAAGTCTTCTTTGAGTTAGTAAATTTTGAGATATTGCTCTGAAATTTTCGGTAATCTAAGTGTATGGGATATATTTTTTGCAATTTGTGCTAAATTTTGTTTACAGACATTTGGTTGGTCCTATTGATTGACTCTCATTGGTTAGTGATGTATATTTCTTTTTAAGTGATCATAGTAGTTGTGTAAATCTTTTCGATCAAAACTAACCTTGAAGTAAATCTAGCCGGATTAAATCATTAATTCTGTCTGATTTCCCATATTCTGATGCCTGATTTATATCTTATTGGTAGATTTAACAATTTGGCCAATTTATCTCTTTTTAAACTTGTTTAATTATTTTGATATAGCAAAGTCTTATTTATCATCATGATATCTAAAGGAATTGTTAACCACAGAAATATGCCACCAATTAAGGACCATCTCAATTTTCAGCTTTGTCATGGAAATGAAATAAATGCTTTTTTTTATTTCTAAAGATGGTGTCAGAAATCAAAGAAGGAAACATTGCTTGATAATTGTTTAATGTGATGGAGTTAGCATGCTCAGTTCAGTTTGATTAAGTTTGTTTTTTAAAGAAAATGGCTTCTAAAGATGTTATTAGAGTTATTAAGAGTTATCGCTGTTGTATAAATTTCCATGAGATGAAATTATTTGAACAAACAATCAGTAGTATTTCATTGAAGTATTGCCAACGCCAACTGCCAACGCTTTTTCAATATACATTAAATGTTTGATTATTAGATCATATAACTTATAAATGTTTATCATCTTCTATTTTAGTATTTTAGGCAAACAGTTAAATGTTTCAAATTCCAAGGCTCCACTTGTTGGTTATGAAGACTTTCTGACTTTTTCGCTTATCAAATTTGTGTAAGTATTAAACTTTTTAAAGGCCATTATTTAGACCTGATTCAGGGGTGAATCACGTATCAGATTTCTTGATATTGTTTTACCCCTCAGACCTGATGGTATCCTTCTTGGCATCCCACATTGGACAAGTAATAATTTTATTGTGCCTGGCACATTCAAGAACTGTATCCCCTTTTTTTAGGTAAAAGTTGATTTTATCATGGTATCACCAGTGCACATGTGTTTGTGTGTGGCGGTGTGTGTGTATGTGTGCTTCTTGTTTAATTTTTTTTAATCAAGATATTATCCCAAAAGAATATTTTTAAGTAAGGAGTTACTGTACTTTTTGGGCTATAGTGCCAAAAGGGTTGCTCTAAAAAAGTTCTTCTTTGGCATGGAAATACATGTCAAGAAATTATCAAAATCGTTAGACTCGTTTTTGAGAAAAAACCACTAAACTAAAAAAAACCACAAAAATTACACTTTTAGGACATTTTTAACAGACTAAAACTCTGTATCGAATGGTCTATATGACATGCAAGTACTTTTAGCTATGCTGAATCGATCTAGACCAATGTCTAGAGCAGAACTTCTCTAAAAAATAGCGTCAAAGCAGTAGCTTTTTTTCGGACAACTTTTCGCATTTTCCTGACGCGGTAGCTTGAAAACCAGAATTTTTCCAGACATGTGGTTTTATTCAGAAGACGTGAAATCATTAGGGCTATATCATATCCAAAAAATATTTAAATCGTTAGGCTTGTTTTTAAGAAAATCGCAAAAAACTCCTTAAAATAGTGGTTTTCAGACAATATGTTCGGAACAAAATCAGAAATCGGGCTCTGTCAGTTTGTTTTATTTTTAAAAATAATCCCTAAAGCCGTTTTTGAGAAAAATTGACATTGTAAAAATAATTTCCAGAATAAGGCTCAGCTAAAGTTGAGAATGATTAAAAGATAATATTTTTGACCCTCACAATTGAAAATATTGCCTAATACCTTATAAAGTTAATATGATAATTGTAAATACGAAATATAGTGTGAAGAGTAAAAAGAGGATAATTCTTTTTAATTCTAATGATAGAAGCATATAATATCTTTTTAACTTTAAAAGCTGTTTTGCCTAAATATTGACCTACATTGTCCTACTATAGGAATCTTGATGACAACAATTTACTGTGCGATTGTAATGTGAAATGGTTGATTGATTGGATACGTGCCACCTCACACCAAATATCGATGAATTCGACTTGTGAGTTTCCTGTGCAGATTCGAGGAAAGAAAATTGGCGATCTTGTTAGATTAGGAGACAAATGGAATTGTGGTAGGATATTATTATCAATTATTTTGATTGTAGGTGTGTAATGGTTATAATATTATCACCTATATAAATGATTTATACATGATTAGAATTAGGTAATTCATTTACTAGCCAATGTAGCCTAAGCTAGCTTTTCCCGGCTTTGTTAGCTTGAAAGAGCCCCATATTTGAGTTAGAAGTCTTTTAAGTCATAATTGTTATTTGTTTTAATTTTCTTTTTTCATGTAGGTGCCTTTGCATCAGATTTCAGCTTGCCACTCTTTCAAGTTATTCCATCAGTTGACCAATTATTATTTGAGAAGGATTCACTTCAGATTTCGTGTCATGCAACATGGGTGAACTTGGCATATATCGAATGGAAGAGGAATGGTGTTGCACAGGGTTCAGCATCAAAAGGAGTGACAATACAACATCATTACAATGTATCGCATGGTTATTATGCAAGTACAATGTTTGTTAAAAAGTAAGTATGTAGTGAAGAATAAGATAAAAGTTAATCCGATAATTTGCATCGTCTTCTAAATATAAGAAATTTACTATATTTCGAACTATATTTCGAAGATGTCAGTTCATCATCGGGTTTAAGTGTACAAAAGAAAAGTTTACAGGGAAACATTGTAAAAAGAGTTTGCAATGACGTTACAGTATAATGTTATCTTTATTGACGTCAGTTCATTCATTTGAAGAGTTGTAATTTACGAGAGGCTTTTAGTTCTTGATTCAGTTTTGGATCCTTTCTTATATAGTAACCGGTTTCAATTATTGTCATTTGCCAGGATCATGGTATTTTGCCTCAGAGATTCAATCAGGAAATGTCTTGGCGATTCAGTATCTTTAGATGTTGTGTCATCAAAGACGTTATCCATTGTTAAAATATCAAACATGTGGTTGACTTGTTCGCAATTTTGAAGATGGTTCCTCATTGGACTTTCTTTATCCGTCCAAGCATGTTCATTTGTCCGTTCGAATAAAGTTCGATCCGTTTTCCCGATGTAATTGTTGTCACAACCAGGACATTTCACTTCGTAAACTACATGTAATTTGTTAAGCATTGGAGACGTGTTGAAACGAGTTTTGAAGAAAATATCAGTTTATGGATTGAGAACGTTTTAAATCTCTTTTTGAATTGTTTCATCCTTAAATTATCGGATGAAAATGGTTTCTAAAATTGAGTAAATTTAAAGACATTTCATGATTTTAGCCCCCATGATATCATAAGGTTTTAGTTACAGGAAGGGGGCAGTTTGTTGAGAAAAATTCATAGATGTTAGGAAGTATATATTAAGTAAAGTTAAAAACATAATGATAAATATTTAGCCATAGTCGATGATGGTTTAAACCATTGTTGACCAACAATAGATTGGGTGTGTAAACAAGCAACTACATTATTGTCCTAAACTCTTATATACATAGATTCCAGACTCCATTTCACTTTTCATAGCATGATATTGCCATCTGAGATCTATTCCCGCTTGTGTCATAAATTTGTGTCAATTCGCCGGTTTAGCGGTATTAAAACAACCATGCAGAGATATCGTGCCCGAGAGAAAATTACATTTAACGATGTGAGTTGATTAACACTATGTCACAGGTCAGCCGGGCCAACACATGACATATAAGGGTTTAACATGACAAAACACTATAAAGGACTTACGTCATTGCCTTTATAAGAAAGAAAATTGAGTTCCATCGTATGTGCAAACCTGAAACCTTAAACATTTAAAATCCTCGTCGTGTGCACAAGGCCATAAGGTGGTGTTTAGCAAATCCAATATTATAACGCCGTCTACTTTTAAGTGAAAACGTTTTCAGTTTCTTGTTTGAAATCGTTGACATTAACAAATAGAAAACGTTAAATTAAGAGTTAAAATAGTGATAGAAAAATTAGATTTAAGTTTATTGGAGAATGTTTATCTCTATTTTCAATGTGAAAAAAGATTTGAAATTATTTTTTCTGTCCTCAAATTATATTCTACAGAAGATAAGAACGCTGTGCAGCTTTTATTAAGAAATACTTAGTCGGTAAAATATTTAAAAATAAAAGCTTTGTAAGATTAAGTGGTTTCGAACAATTCCAGATTTTGTTTAAAATATGCTAATATGCAAGCTAGTGAAAACCCCATTAATCTGAGATATTTGGACGTCCAGTTATAGACAACTTTTGTTGTGTTAATGCGCCGATTGATTGATTTATCATATTCAAACACTTCAACTTGCATAGGATTCTTGTTCCGACAATGTGTCGGACATTTTTGCTTTTAAACAAAATCTTATTCATTGTAATTGTAATTTAGGAATTGAAAAGAACTGAGTTCGATAAAGAAGGATATTGGAGTTTGCATATCTAGATTTCTAGAAAGTACAGCATCGCATTAACAATAATATGTATGTTGGAAATGTAATGTGCAATCTAAAAATGTGTTTTGCTTTTTCTTGAAAAAATGAATTGACTGAGATTTTCCCATCTGTCGGGGTACATCTCAACGGTATGGTAAGTGGTTGAGATGATGTCCCTTCTATAGGAGAAAAGTGTGTAAAACAGCTGATATAGCACCGAAAAGACCTTTATATAGATTGTTTGCATATTTTTTTCATTTCATTTTTCTATATCATAAGTTAAGATTTCAATCACTGTATAAAGAGCAATATCAAAAAGATTTTCAAATTTTTTTAAAAGCGCAAAATGCAGGGAGGAATTTCTTACCTTTTCTACTGAAGTATTAGGGACATTGGAGAACTATATTTTTTATCAGATACCTCCTTAACATACAGAAAATATGTAAACCCTTTTGGGAAGGCCCTTAGCCAGAACAGATTTCAATTCAATGCAGAGGATTTTTAAGTTTTACGGAGTCTATACTCAAACCATATTTTATATTTAAATAACTCCAGACCGCCATTTTTTGGGGTAAGGGGGTACAAAATTGCACTCCTAAGCACAAATTTAAAGATGAAGAAAATTTATGGTGGGCCGAAGAACCGCTATGGAATTTAGTTTTACACATTTCCTGAAAGAATGACGTCGATTCCATGCTCCAAAAGATTTTCAGGGATATTTTGTTGTAGGGCAACATTTTGAGTTTGTGAGCTAGTTTTTGTTATCTAAATCGTTTCAAATGCTTTAAATTTACTTATCTGGTTTGCAAATAGTCTTTCATTATAGGAATATTAATGTTAGAATTTTGTGGCATTATACAGCCGACCCGTGCAAGTGTCAAAAAGACAAAGAATAGACCTATCCCGCAATGACGTCACAACCACGTGATCGCATTGTTAAATCGCTAGTTTAATCTTCTTAAACATGACAAAATCAAAACATGACAAAAATTAAAAAAAAACATTTTCCGTTAATACATTTAGTAATATTTAATATCATTTATTTAGTATTTCAGCATATAATAATAATTCATATTAAAAAACTTTTTGTATGAAGAATATAACGCTCCCTTACTAAATGTATTACACGACAGGTTTATTTTGATTTTGTCATGTTTGAGAAGATTAAAACTCGCGATCACGTGGTGGTGACGTCATTGCGGGATAGGTCTATTGTAGATATTGACGAGCACTTTAATTTGAAACAAATCAATTTCTTTATTTCAAATAAAAATCATAAAATTCTAATTCCACCTTAATTGGCTATATTCGTTGATCTCAAAAATGTATTCATTTTTGATATATCTTCATTCGTCATGAAGTTGTGGTAAATATACATTTAAATATCTGCGTATTAGTGGATATAGATAGTTGGTGTTATCCCACTTTTTTTTAATTATTTAGTGCCCTACTATTGTAAATTTATTGTATGAAAATAAAAAAAGTAGAAATAGAGGATTAATAGAAATTAGGAGAAAAGGGGCTCTGTTGAGATTGGCCTTCTTTATTGAATTTTCCCGCTTACTCTTTAGGTGTCGCAGTGTCGCTTTTCGACTGAACTTGTAGATGAAGAATACATAAAGGAAATTATGAACTTTGATTTTGGTAACTCGAATGAAAATGAGATGGGAGAAGATAGAACAGCCTTTGTTGGTATGTACTCAATCCATAATCTATCTAATTTAAGAGAAAAAGATGTCTGTTTAAAAAATATCGAAATATTACAAGCACAAAATGATTTTTGAGAACACCCCTTATGATTTTGTGGAATAGAGCCGCAACACTTTCCTTCATTAGTACAAAAAATATTTTTTGTCAATTTATCCGTTATACTCTCAAGTGCTCCAGAAGGGAGTTGTCCCACAAGAACCTCTGTTCCACCACTGGTGTCACTCGGTTTAGTTTTTCCTGTTTTTATGTCCATTTTATTTGTTATCATATGATAGGAAAATATAGACAAGTTTATTTGGCTGTGAAATATGTGTTGATATGACAACCAAGTTTGCTATTGAATCGTTTAGGTTCAGTTGGGTCTTGCGAGGGGAGTGTATGCGACCCAGGCAGGTACAACCAAATACGTTCATCACTATGTGGCTACAATGCATTCCTTGGAGAACCATATTCGGTTGTGGATGGGGTCATGGATCAAGGTATTCGCCATCAGATCTTCGAGCCTGGTACGAAAGACGCTACAGGCAGAATTGTTTTAAAAGGAATAACAGCCATTGATCAGAAGCTATGTGCAACAGAACTCAACGCTCAGGTACAAACAATGAAATTTAATGAATATCTCAATTCTATGATGATGGTGTTAGTAACAAAACCCTGATCAAGTGCCCCGGCAGGGCTAATTATAACGGCCGATCAACGATCAATGATCGGACAAAAATAGATAATGATAAGACAGCATTCGATTCGATCGATCATTTTGATCGGTAACATTTCTACTGAATCATAAGTCCCACCACAAGTATCACGAGTTAGTGTCTAATCCAGTGTGTCTATTCTGTATTACTAGTTCCATAGAAACAAATCATATCGCTCTTTGAAAGGTCGTCAGGGCTTGGGACTCAAAATGTACAGAATGTTAAGTGATGGAAGAAAACTGGATTTTGTCGATTAATTTGATCGGTCATTATTTCTTTTGATCGGACAAAAACGATTATTGCCGATCAACCTGATCGGGACCTTAATTAGCCCTGCCCGGTGAGAACCTGTGATTTCGGGATTGCATCCCGGTGAAAAAATGAAATAAAGAATTCCCGGTGATGATTGTTAAGAAATAGTGTGTATAGATGATCCCCGGCTGTTACCGTACCCTTAAAGATTTTCCCAGACAGATATTCCCCCCTCACCGAGGCATTTGGTCAGGGTCTCTAGTATCGTAGTTAAATCGTAATGTAAGAAAACTATACTTTTGGTTATTTGTAAAAAAGTAAGTAGTAAGTAAGTATGCTTTATTGCATGTTGGTGAGTTACAATCGTAGCTAGTTAAAAAATAAAAACATATAATAGTGTTCAATAAATAAAACAGAAAAATAATGAAGTTAAAAATTGTAAATAGTTTCAGTCAAAACCTAAATTGTGTACATATTCTATACATAGTCTATAACAATAGTCTTTAGGCTTCCATTTTTTTATTTTTGCATTGGATTCTGGAAATGATTAAGCATCTTTTATTTTATTTGGTACTAACGCCCATATTAAATGATCTCTATATACTAGAGAATCTTTGTGTTATAGAGACATATCTTTGTATTATGCTTTTTATCAAAACTTCTTTATACATCTTTTTAATGTATTGGATTTAGATATTTACAAATTCACAGAACTTCTCCAAAAAGATCAATAAAATATCGGGTCTGGGTTTTGGCATTGATATGGAGGTGTACAAAGTGAGTGGAGGAGCCACATTCTCTCAGAGCAACACTATGGACGAAATTAACGCGTTTTTCAGCAAAGATCACGGCGCTATCAGTGTCGCCTACATGCAGTGCATTACGGCGAAAATCTTCGTCGATTATTTCGACTTACCAAGATTCAAAAACGGATTTAAGAGAGCCGTCTATTTTCTTGCAAAGGCTTCAAAGGAAAGTGAAGGGCGACAGAAATATTTCTTCCGTCGATTTATGAACGAATACGGCACCCACTACATGACCGGAACCGAAATGGGTGCCACCATTATGGAAACGCGCTTTCTGACGAGAAAAGCGCGAAAATCGTATTCGAGGGAACATCTAAACAAGTGTACCAAATTTGGTGCACATCTAAAATACGAGGATAAGGTTTAGGGTAAGGCTAATGCGTCGGTTGACTGGCACGACTGTAAAGATTTCCAAGACGAGCATAATTCGACACGAGATTCGTTGATTAAGAAAGAAACCTTTGTTGTGAAAGGGTGTTCGCCCCCTAAAGGGGACATACAACAGTGGGCTGCACAGACTTTCACTCCGATGCCTCTTCGGTTTGAGCTCTCCCCGGTATCCAATCTTCTCTCCGAAGAAGTTCTAGAGGATCAGGGTAAGTAAAATATTGCCGCCAATTTATGTCTCTTATCCGACCACTTGGTTGGTTGGAAATTAAATCATCAAGATTCGGTTTTGTTTATGTAGATTCATTTTCCACCATTTTTGATTTTAATGAATCTAATCGAACTGTGACATTTTGCATCAATTTTGCATCAATTTTGCATCAATTAATTTCATGATGTTGTAATTTCTTGACAATCAACCGTTTTTAATAGCCGAAATTTAACGACAGTTTTCTAAATGCTGTTTAGATTTAGTTTGAATGTCTTGATAGAAGCTTCGTTGGACTCTAAAAGTTCGTCGAGGTTATCCAGGGCGGGATAATTATTTGATCAATTCCATACCGGGGTACCATGGTGTATATTCTGTAAATCTTCCGAGTAGATAGATTTGCCCTCTTACCGAGCAGAAAAAACAATTAAAACAAGATATAATTCTGTGACTGGAGACAATTGATATTACCCCATGAGTATGAAAAAAATAACCCCGGTGGAGTACACAAGAAAAGATAACAGATAGACCAGGTGTATACAAGGGAGTTATAGCAAAATTAAAAAGAACTATTAAAAACGCATTAAATAAAAAGGAATAAACACGAATAAGATTTTTTTGATTCTGGGAAAATAATACCAAAGTCGAACCGCAGAGGAACTGATCGAAAATTGTTTATGTTTGGATACGACAAGATTAAATTAAAAAATAAATACAGTACACATTTTAATTAAAAAGGAAGAACGTCGAGTATAGATTGTTAGATAAACTGAGAAGAACTTTTTCCACTTGTCGACATCGAATCATCGTTTTAGAGAAAAGATCTTTTTATTCAAAGTGTTTGATTAAAACAGAAGAACTTTGTATAAAGAAACTTATTTGCTGTGTTTCTTAAAATACATTTATTTGTTATGTCAAACGAATTTATTCAAGTATTTCTCTTCACATAATAGGTAAAGAAATGGTACAAGATATAAGGTACACATTTAAAGTCATTTAATCTATTCGTAAAAAGACAACTCGATTACGCTGGCGCTCCATCTCGTGTAATCTCTCTTGTTACAAAGCCAACCCTAGTTAGGAGTGATGTGGAATCCTCGGAAACATAGCTCGAGCTTCCGAGTAGCGGGTCCAATCATCTGTACAAAACGATAGTAACATAGTAATTTTAATAGGTCCAATTTCTACTAAACTATCATAGCTCCTGTCACGAGCTTGTGTCTATTGCTAGTTCAATTGTATATCATAGCGTTCTTTATGAAGGTCAGAATCGGGTAGTCAAAATGTGCACAATTTGAAGTAGTGATGGGAGAAACTGGATTCTGTCGATCACAATTCACAATTTGAAGTGATGGGAGACTTGATTGGACTAAACTCATTTTGATTGGATAAGAACGACCACTGATGATCAGCATCAGCCTAAACGGGACTTTAATTTCGTTATAATTGGCCCTGAATATCCTGTAGTCACGTGCAAATGCCCTCGTTTTCATTCAACAAGCTTTTAGCACGGGGTTTTCTACTGTTTTGAAATGAGTTTTTTGTCCGTGTTTTCTAGTAGTCCGTGGCCCTTCTTTCGCATTTTATTGTGTAATCGAATAGTTAAGAACTACAGTTATCTTCTGTTAAGAAAAATGAAAACCGTTTTGAGATGACCCCTGATTTCTTAGGGAAAAGCGCAACGTGGAGTGGGTGGGGGCAGATGACAATTGTTATGCTTTTTCTACTAAAATATTAGGAGGAAAATCTTTATCGAAGGTTTTCATATTTTTTAAATTTTTTTGCTAGACCCCCTTCTAAATAGACATTTTCTGTTAAAAAATATTCAGAAGGCCTCTAAACAAGTCAAGATGTATGATGTTTCATAAAAAAGAAAATAAGAAGGACTTAAAGGAACATCTCAAAAAGTTTTTCCATATTTTTTACCAGAAAATGTCTGTGTGTGTTGGGGGTAAAGCATAATCTGTTAAAAAACCTTCAATGAATAATGTAGCTCTCCAATGTCCTTAATAGGGCCTAAAACGTCAGTAGAAAACGTTAAACAGTTTTCCCGTAATAAAAAAAATAAAAAATAGAATAATGTTGTTGCAATCATAATTATGGTTGTATGTAATGGGGTAAAAGACAATAAAAATTAAACCCTGGAAATGTAGTTTTAAACTGCAATATAATTATATATAAAACTTTGTAAATACATTGTAAAAATGTGAAAATCGTGTTTCGAAATTTGTTCAATGTAACTCTTATATGAAAGAATTAAAATATATCCAAAGGGATAATGTTAAATGTGAAGATTATGAAACGAAAAGACCAATGACCCTGGAAGAGTTACAGGTATTTTTATCAGCTTATCTTTTTTGGAGATCAGACTCGGATATCTTTAGCCAAAAACTCGTTGGAGGCGCAAATTATTTAGTATATTATTCAGTCATCAGTATATATTCTGAAAATATTTCCAAAGCACCCAATTTAGAAGTGTCGTGTAGAATACAAACAAAAATTGACTCATCTCAGACAACCGGGCCAATGCTCTCCCTGGAAACAAGTTACTTTGCGTGTTATACCTTTGACGATGCCAGACTTTCAGTTTAGACGTTAGGAGATTTTTGGGCCCCCACCCCCACAAAAACAGCTATTAGAATTGCTGATAATGTTTCGAATCTGGGAACGTTAGGAGATTTGTGGATCTTTCATTTTCAAAAAATGACATCAATGACTAGTTCTTTTGTGATAATAATTATTGGTAATGGTTAAAAAGAAAATGAGAGCCATAGAAATATACCAACGTAACAATTGTTCTGTTAGATAAAAATATTACAAACTATTCAATTTACAATTTTAAGGAATTACTAGTTACAAAATCAAAATATAAAAATTGGCAAGCTCGTTACCCACTTTCAAGTCTTGTAATAATCAGGAGGGGTGTAATAGTTAATAGTAGGGGTAGGGGGTTATTGTTAAATGGTGGACAAAATATTGTATGAAGTAAGAATTTCACCTTATATTTGAACCAATTTAAATTAAGCATGTATGCTTTATGTTGTTATTCTAAAACCTGATAAATCGGTGGCAGGGTAAGGGAATGTTAGGAACTTGAGAGTAGTAACTGATTGGTAGAATCACTGTTCTTCACAACAGACACGTCATACTTAAACCTTAGTTTTTGATTGGGAAAACCTTCTTAGTGGGCGGTCAATATTTATAAAAGGACTTTTTTAAGATGATCTTTTCAACAGGGTCATGGCTTTTTTTAATGATGAACCAACGGGATCATCACTTTTTTGGCAGAAAAAAGACAGGATAATGGATTTTTCAGTCGTCATGACCTTTTTTGAGAAAAGTAACAGGGCTATGTCTTTTTTTGGTCATGACTTTTTTAATCGAAATATTTTCATTTTCCAGGCCCTTTCTCTCTGTTAATATTGACCGCCCCCTTAACCAAAACAATGTTGATAATTAATAGATATTAAATGTCTTTATCACTCATACAAGTCATATTGTATTTTCTTTAGAAATATTTCAAACCATTTAGAAACTTCTCTTTCCTCGCAACCATCTGCACCAACAAAAGTAAAACAATAATTGATAACACTGGTAAACAAACAATATAATATTCAAATACAAAAGGGCTGATAATCGATCCTAAGACACATCCAGATAATCTAATCATCATGCGAGAATTCTCGTAATAACTCTGCTGCGAACTCGGGTACATGGAACCGATAGCTAAAACGAAAAACGACATTTCTCCGACTAGTGTTATAGAATAACAGACAACGAGAAAACAGAGAAATAGCAGGACGGGCAATCGAGGTACGGCCAAACGAGTACTGGAACCGTGCAAACATGATTTAATCAACATAGTAATAATATAACCAAACAGAATGGTAAGGAAGATGATATTCCCACTTATGAAGAAGCCACTTTTTGAAAATCTGACTAATCGAGTCAATAAGGACACTACCATCATTGTTACACTGGCGCCTAGAAAACACCATTCAGTGACTGATGCATCGAGATGAAATTGTTGAACTGTTAATGATATGAATAATGGAAATATGCCTGAACCGATAGCGCTTGAGAAAAACTGCTGAATAAGCAATACATACGTCGTTATTTTCTGTTCTTTGTCGGTAGTAACGAAAACTATATCAGTAGTCGTAATTTCTTTGTAATCGAACTCTTTCGATAAATCGTGAATGAAGAAATAATGATATACAAGTCGCGCCATCGATAAACAGCACAGAGTGAAAGCAGGTAGATTCCCATACGTAAAATGTACAGGCCCGAACCAACAATCGACGCGATGCGATAACATTGCGCACAAGATGCCAATAACTTCCCCGAAACCATACCCCAGCATCGTGATCAAATACCGTTTACGGATTTCACTCGAACTGTACACTCGTAGTAATTCAGAGTTCATCAATCCTCGCAGAAGGAAACTCGAACCGTATAACAGGGAGCCGGTAACCGGAAAAGCAGCAGACGTGGGTATCGTGAACACGGCGTAGCCAAGAGTCATTATCATATTAATAACTAGCGCACATAACCGCAGGCGCCTGTGCTTGTCGAACCATTTCCCTACGTACAGACCGAATATGATGAAGAAGACATATCTTAGGCCTGACACTAACCCGTAGTAGAATTTCGGGTTTGTTAATTTCATAAAATAAGTGAAGTAGACCAAGTTGGTAGCGTACATCATGGCTGCTTCCATGCCAACAGTAAACCATAACAACAGATTCGATATAAACGTCTGACGTCTTTTTTGCTTCCATTTTTGTTTGTTAAATGTAAATGGCGATGGTGATGATTCCGCTTCATAATTGAGTATCTATAAAGTTGCGTCTGAAAAAAGAATAAATTAAGATTTTGAGATTTGTCGTCAAAAGTTACGTCAATATTTACAGAAAGAAATATTCCGATTAAAAAAGGTCATGATCCCGTTATCACGTAAATAACGGATAATTAATTCAAACTCGTGCAATAACATCTAACTTAAACTTTAATATTGTGAACATAAGTCAGGGGGTTGA
>JAUKPT010000257.1:0-22389 GCA_032273505.1 Nanomia bijuga | reverse complement strand
CTATAAATATACAACAAGTATAAGAAGATTAATATAAAGATTAATATAATATAAAGTGTACATATTATTTGGGTTTTCGTATAAACATCAAACAGCATTTTGATACCCTCTAGAGAGGAAAACAAACTCATGTCTGACATGAAATGAATTATTGTTACATTTGCAAATATTTGATGCAGTGAAAGAGACAAATAAGGCATTGAGCAAGTATAAATAAAAAAAAATAGTGCGTGTTTGTAAATAAAATGAAGAATAAATTATAGATAGATAAATATGAATGTGGATAATGGTGCATTAAATAATGTACAAAAATGAAATTAAATAATTAAAGATATACAAGAATCTGTATACAAAAATAGAAATAAGATTTAAGAAAGGAATGAACTTTTGTTTGTTAATCTTTGCATTACATAGCAACTAAAATAGTAACTGAACTCATGAAAGATTTCCACACATTTTGTTAGGATCTTACCTTTTCATTTCAAAAAGCAAGGTTATTAGTTGCATAATTTCATAAAAGAAAAATGTGAATTGGTCCAATTAACAACCAGTACAAGAAATTTGAATTAAATGAAATTGAAATTTTTCTTTTGTCTAATTTTCATAGAATTCCTGTTTTATGGGATGGTTTACAATAAAAATATAACACAAATATAATTCAAAGAAAAAAAAAATAATAATATTAAATGTAGCTTCATCGAAAAAATTACAAGAAACAAACAGACTAAAATAAATGTCGAAGAAGAGGATTGCCAATTCAGATATGCTTTTTATCCATAACAACCGATGGATAAATCACATACTACCTAGCACATAATTACTCGAAATTTGATCTTTTCAAAAGTTCTTGCAGTAGTTAATTCAAAAAACACTCGTAATGGAAACTATAAAACAACATATTGTTGCTCAACTAATTGCAACTCCATACTGCTTAACTTGTCAATTAAATCAATTGAAGCTTGAGAACATACCAATTCTAAAGTACATACTCGTACAACTAACTTCTCTTAAGCCTTCCTGTCTTAAAACATACATCATAAAATTGCAATCCATCATAAATCCTAATAATGTTGACAGAATCAACTTGTACGCCTATATTTAGCAGAGAAAAATTCAAAGAATCATAGTTTTGAATTCAATGCAACTAATTGCAGACAAAAATTGATCAAAAAGTAGAAATACTGACAAAATCTTGTTGGATAGTAGATTATTATTGATACATAGATGTTGACTAATGCGTACCTAGGATATAATAAAATAAGAACTTTCTTAAACTAAAGAAATAAAGAGCAATTACACTCATAGAAAATGTGATTCCTAATTATTACTAATATTACAAATTACTAATATGCAATAATTTGAGAATTAGATGCCATTATATAACCTATGGGCAGCATCAGAAACTCAGCATCTTAAAGCTAAAAAAATTCCAAAAAGAAATCCCAAATTCAGGATGGTTTTATTTAGATCTCATAAAGCAGCAACCCAGCGACAATATTTTTTATGATTTTATGATTTTAAGTATTATTTGAAAAGTTAAAATGTTGGAAAGTTGATATGAATTAATATAGGTCATATAAAAAATCCAATGTGATATCCAATTAGATCAGAAATATAAAGTCCAGGAAACAGCTGGTGAAGAAGCTCATCCTGAGTCCCTGAAGTTCCCACATATTAGATAAGACTAGAAGAGTCGAGGCGAGAAAGAAAAGAAAGAGAGGGAAAAGGAGAGCGAACATAAAACAAGGTAATGGATCTGGTGAAATGATGAATTCCAACAGAACTGACAAAAAATGTCCTGACTGCTGTTACAGTACAGGTGAAAAACTTAAAGAGGCACATGAAACGACGTCATTTAAAAATATAAAGTACGTAAATCGAAATACTGTCAGACAGTCACAGCATCTGGTTATTAATAAAATAATTGTCCAAATATGACAAGAATTTCAAGTTTGCCAAGTTGATCCAATTATAAACACAGAAGCAATATCTATAGATGTTTTTATAATCAATTGATTTTGTTAAGATGTCTAGATATGTGCTATATTGACCAAAAGTACCAACTTTTTCTTTAGACAGAAAAGAATCTTGTGAAAAGCTTTTGATTGGTTAGGAATAACAAAAATGAACTAAATGGTTCACATCACCACCATCAAACAATTATGTATGGGATCATCACAAAAGTTTGTTTAATTTAGACTATTGATTGAATGAAAATTTTGTCATCAAGAATTTGATTTAATCGTTTCAAGTTGAAGTTTTGTATTGTGAACCAATTGAAATCTTCATGATGTAATATTTAACCAATCAAAATTAGACAAAGAATTGAGATGATCCCTAGAGGTGATTTAATTTCTAACCAATCGAACAGCAGCGAATGAAGTCAAAGTTTCAAAATAATTCCTTCTTAAACAACTAATATTTACACGAATATGAAGAAACTTACAATCAAGTTCCACTTAACTTTTCAAGTATCTATTCTAGCTATCATGGCAAAAATAAGGTCAATTTAATTATTAGCAAATTCTAGCCTTTTTCTAGAATTCTTTTCATTTTTGGTCATTTGAAGCACAGTGAACAAAAAAATTGTGTGATTTACACATATATTTTACCTAAAACAGTTATTTTTGACATTATTACCTATGTTATCTTACAATCATATATTGACGATAAATCCGTCACATAAACGCCCTGAAACACCACAGAAAAGGGCAAAACTTAAGAAGTTTGGAATCTTGGTGGCTGGACATAATTAAAGAATTTTGGCCAGAATATTCACCGTTGTATCTTTAAAATCATTTTCTCCTTTTCACAAAAAAATGTAAGCCATTTTATAAACTATTTTCGACTAAAACCTCCTGGATGGGTTTCTTACTAAAACATTATACGTGGAATGTTCATTATATTCATTATGTTCATTATAGTCATTGTAATAATTAAACCTTGCCCATACCATGCCTGTAAACAGTTAAGTGAGAAGTACTCAAATAAGTCCCTACCTTGATTCTTGATTAGCATTTAGAACTTTGCAGCAGTTTTATCTTAGCCTAAAAGAAAAATATAAGTTTGTTACAAAGCATCCATTTAAAGGGGGATATAAATTGCAATATTTTATACGACTGGCAGCTCCTCCTTAGGGACTGTCACCAAATTATAGCTAATTTAGACGATTGATTGGTTGAAAATTACATCATCAAGATATTGATCGATTCATTTTTGAAATATTAAAACTAACCAATTAGCTGCCCGATGATGTTATTTCTAACGGCTAAAAGAGCAAAAATCTGGCGACAACCCCTTAAAATCAAAACTAAATGCAGGAATGATAATAATTTATAGTTGAACAAAATAGATTCTAGATGTTGCAATAGCATTTCTGCTCTAAATGATAGCATTTTTCTACATCCTTAAATTCACAAAGTTTACAATGTTTCATAATGTTCTAAAGAAAACAAAAATAATTTTCTATAACTATAACATTAGCTTAGCAATATGACATATTCTGATATAAGACAATTCAACTCTAGCCATATAATACAGTGTAAAAACCCATAATATAATATTTCTTCGAGAACTTAAAGACTACAAAATACACGACTTCGTTACGATTTCAACACCATGTCATATATCGTCATCAATTAAACTATTTAAAAAAGCTTAGAAGAGCTTAGATGTTATTCTATTAAGTATTACAGTAAAGTTTTAAGGTTAGATTAAGGTTAAAATCAAATTTGTGGATTATATAAATATCAATTTATGTGTAATCAATCATCTTTTTGGCAAGATTTTTTGGTACTGCTCTATAATTTTCTTCCTAAAATTTTTTCAATATATAAAGTGAGCATTTTTTAACATTGCATCATGCATTAGTTTATACAAAACCACCCACACCCCCGCCCCCACCTCCACCCCCACTCCTAATCCAGTTCAAAAAGAATACGAAGAAAATAATAACATCTTGTAAGAAACTACATAGAATGATGAGAAATTAGACGAATTCAAAATATCAATACCAATTATTCTTCCTAGAAGATTATTTTTCAAATTTTTGGAAGTTACTTTCAATTTTTCAACAATTTAGAGTCTTGATGAAATTAGCTTATTTTCAATTATAAATATAAATATAATCTTCCTTTCTTAGTCATTATAAAATTATGAATAATATTAAATATAAGATAAATTGAAAAAAGAAATACCAAGGACGAAAGACACAATTTCTAAAAATTAACCATAAAATAATACTACCATTTGTTGTATATTTCCACCACTCCTATCAAAAAATTGTTTCAAACATTACGAAAAAAGTCCTTAACCATGAGAATAACAAGTACCTAAAGTTTGCTTAATTCCTTTCACAGTAAAATAAAAAAACACGAAGCATCCGACAGAAGTACTGAAGGCATTTCCTTCCAATGCAAACCTTGATAATTGTAAGTGTACAAACCATAATAGCTACTCCACCTTAATGAGTGGCACCATTTATATTTCTTGTTAAACACCTGAATAGATGGACCCTCCTTCTGATGCATGAAATCAAGATATGTTTATCGAAATTAAAAAAAAAACAATACATAAATCGATGAATGTAGTAATAGTGATTCTAGTGTTGAATAGGAAATTTGCTTATTTGGGTCCAAATAATCTGCCATTTTATTAGTAAGTTCCAATGAATCAGATTAAGTACTTAATATACTATCTCTATCAGGAAATAAAACAATCTTATCTATTCCTGGCACGAAAACGAATCTGATTTTTAACAATATCTCATCCTTATATTTTTAGGCAATGTTTTTACACAACAGTCAACTTGCTGTAAGCATGCTTAGCATAAGAAAAATCGATCAATTAGTATAAACAGAATAACATTTTTATCACTCTCTTATATGTAAGAAACCTATTCAATTCATCAAAGAACAAACTTTGTCTATACAACACTAAATGGGAGGACCAAGTTAATACTTAGCCAATGTCCTTTAAACTGTCATGAATTTGTTGAACATAACAAAACATGCTCAGTAAATATATACACGATAAAGATTTTATAACAGTAATACATGAGCAACTCCCAAAAACTGAAAATACATATTTCTTTTCAACAGGTGAAAATCGTTTCTTTTGAAGTAAACGAAAAATTCAGTCAGGCAGAGGAATTTCACTGTTTGGTTTTCACAGAGAAAAACTGTTGACAATTTCATTCGCGACATACTGTTGCAACACACTTGTTGTGAGAGAAACATAGGTATGAGGAAAATGATTTCAGTTTCTTTAATATAAAGTAACTGGAGTTGTCTTACGCCAAAAATACAAGCCAAAACATGTCATGTCAAGCTAAATAACAGTTTTGATCAACTTCTCTCAAACTTGAATTGAAAATCGAAGGAAGACATTCTACCAAGGAGACCTGTCTTTATCTTTGCATGCACTACATTCAACACTCAAAGTACCCCTCTTGGATTCTACTTCTTCATATTGAACTATGCTCGGAAAACAATTAACCTTGGAATTCTTGTCAAAAAGGAGATAACACTTGCTAATTCCTTTTCAAAAAAAGAGCCAACTTGGAAAACAACAGAAGATAGAATCTAATAATAGTCGTTCATTACATGAAGAGTCTGAAGGAAAACTAAAGACGATGGGTTTGTGCAAACAAACAAATTCCTGGAGCAAACGATATAATCTAATTAACATACCAATGCATTCCAGATGCGAATAAAAGATATCCTATACGAAACAATAATAGGACTCGATTGATGATGTGATGTGTAGAAGCTATTATGTAAAACGTTTTCCGATCAAATAAACTCTTATTATGTGAAATCAACATTTTTTTCTGTATAAGATGTTAGCGAGCCGACATTCGACAGGTAACTTCAGAAGAAACGAACTGTTGCAGTGAAATATGTCATATAGACAAACAAGTGAAACTGCGTTGTGACTGGTTGTGACGCTGACATTTAGTTTCCAGGAAAGCTTCTCTCAGATATTTTGATTAGAATGATTAAGTTTTTAGATTAGTAAACGAAAAGTAGGAAACATTTTGATAATGATAGGCAAATGTAAAATTACAATATTATAGTATTATAGTATAATATAATATTATGATTTTTACAATTTTGTATATCTTAGCCTTTGTCCAAAACTGTCTCAAGTCAGAAAACCACAGAACCACATTTCATTCAACTGAGAAACATAAATTTGAAAGGATATCAATAAATTTAGCTCTTGAACTCATTAAACAAAAAACATTCCATTTTGTAAAAATAATTAGTCACTAATACAATACTTATGAATTTTCCAAATAGAACTTTAGATGTGTATCAAATGGCGAAGAAATTGTGTACGGTTGACTTTCTTTAAATCAAATCTTTTCGAAAAAAAGAACTCTCCCTCTACAACCTCTCTCTCTAATTCAAATCTCTGTTATTTGAACACATAACCAATTTGTATCGTTAAAATAGAAACTATTCGTTAACTGACCCAATAGACCTATGCTTAAGAAAAATATTCGACAAAATTAGCCAATGATTTGATAACTTCTAAACCAAAAATCCAACATAATTACGCCAAATTCCGAAAAAATTAGCCACAAATCCGACAACATTAGTCAAAAATTTGACAGCAAAATAAAATTGCAATAGCTTCATAATAAAAAGTAGGGTGTTTTACCATCTATTTTGCACTTCCACCCCATACCCCCACGTACCAACCCCCTGCCTAGCCCACTAGGGACGCCTCGCCACTTCTGCATAAGTTCCAATCAGCAAGAGTCCAGGCAGTGTTGATAAATTCATAAAAAATACACATTGAAAAAATTATAGATGGTGATCATGAAAGTTGAGACGTTTCAATTCAACTAATAATCAATCTCGTTAATACCAATTATTCCTTTCAATAAGTTTCTTCGATAATAGAATAATACAAGTAAAAAGCTCACTTAAGCCAATAATAGCATTCGAATAAAAACATTAATCTAAAAAAATTCAGGTTTCATCAAATCCTTTTGCAGGGTTTATTAGTAAATACTTTCCATAAACAGGGCGTGTTTTTTACAACTTTGTGAAGGAAAAGGATTAATAGAGTAATAGGAAAACAATAAAGAGCTCCTTTAGGAATTTTCTACGAAAGATAGGTAAATTTGCTGTTTCAAATCTTCTCATGAACTTTAATTCTAGAAAAACGCTAAAATGACATTTTGAATTGAACCAATCTTCATGCAGAAACCAATCAACCAATCAAACAGCAAATTCACTCATAATTTGCAGACAATTCTGTACCAGATATAATACCGAATAAAGGTGACAAAAGAAATTTGTCAAAAGTGAAAGTAGTGAAAGTACATCTATTTAGGAAAAGGCTTTATTATCTGTTTGAAGCCTTGTTTGTTTCGTATGAAACCCTTATACAGTAAAAAAAAAGAACTCATGGCATCAATCAACTAAATATATCTCGATACAAAAAAAAAATATTAGAGAACTCATTTACCAACTCAATCATCTAGTAACTTGTATAAGAAACATACCCATAAAAGTTTAATCTAAAATGTTGACAGTACCAAACAAGAAATAATTAGGAATTTGATATGGGAGAATTCAAATACTAGATCATCAGGTTTGACTTCAATGGCACTAAATAATCTTACAAATAATTAGATTTGATGAAAATCATCCTTAAAATTTTAATCATCTCTCAACGTAAAATAATATCACTGAAATATCTCTTAATGGACGTATATTTCTAATAAATTCAATTTTTATATCATAAAAATCACATTTGACAATATATAAAAAAGTAGCGACAAACCTGTCATATAAAAATAAAACTTTTTTTCTATTATGAATCTCAGGAAGCTTGTATCAAAATAGAATGAGAATAAATTCAGTTTGAAGACAACCACATCACTAAAAATGGCCGTGCTGTTTAAAGCGTTCAATACTATGTTACTGATGATGAACTATCTACTGCATACTATTATAATTACAAATCTTACTGAAGACAAGGTATACTAAACAAACGTAACAATCGAGTAATTCATAAATAAATCGAAACAAAGTTTCACATCTAGGAGAGGCAAATTTAAGTAGGAGAAAGGTAATCTAATGCAAGTACAAACGATATGACTGACAGTCAACCAGTTTTCCCTCGCACAGCGTGATTTTCGCTGGTAATTGCATTTCATTTCAGGGTTATTAAGGTTGTGGTTTGCTGAACCAAGAAAATTCAGCCCTTTATATGAAGCATTGTCAATTCATACTAGCCAAATTATCGTCGATACTTCAGCAAAGCAACATTTTTGCCCTGATTCATTTTATTGGTCTGGATTGTTTCATCAGAAATCGCAACATTACTCCAAACACAATCAGAGTGCTTACATTAACAAATCTTGTGATAAAACAAACATGCAATACAATGAAGGGATTGTCTCGAAACTTCGACTAACTTTGACAGTGGATAGATTAAAAATTAAATCATTAAGAAACTCATAAATTCAGTTCAAAAATGACACTATTTGATGAGTTAATTTTTTTTATGATAATAAAAACATTAAACCAGTGAACCAATCAGATACTTGATGGTGTAATTTTCAACCAATCAGACACTTAAATTAGCCATACTTTTGAGACAAATCCTGAACCATAATTCTACTGTACACAAAACCATATGTGCAACATCGCATGTACATACACACTAGACAGACGTGAACCCTCTAGATATATTGTCGTGCCAGCGATTGAATCACACGAAAATGTCCATACGTTAATAATTAAACAATAAGAAAAGAAATGAATACATGATTCTGATTTAAACAAACTGTAGTCTTTTTATAATCGTCATGGGAATAATCAAAACAATGTAATCCTTATGAGCAGATGAGAATCCTTTTAAAGTTGTGAGTGGAACCCACTCGACCACAAAGCGTTAACGAGGATAATCTGGTAACATAATGTGGGAATGCTTGGAATGCTAGAGACAATGGGAGACCACCTTGTAGGGAATTAATCGTTATGATGTTTTACCATGCAACAATAGAAACCAGATGTCGTCCATTGAGTCATATTTATGTCATCCCTATGGGTTGTCAACCCTGATTAATCATTAAAGTACATTAAAATACATTACAGTCACTTAATGCAGGGTTTCAACTATTTCAATTGGCGAATGCTAAAATTTCAAAGTGATCCCCCAGGGGAAATAGTAATAGACTCTTTAGCCTGCGAGGAAAATCATTCTTGCTAGATCAGCGAAATTCACCGTTCACCAGACCAAATTTGAACACCTGTTAATGATAAATTCAATAGCAAAGTTGACTTATGTAAGTAGTTGTACTTAATTTTCTCCTCGTGATCTTTCAGGCAACTTTTTCTATAATTCATAATTCAACTAGACATTTTAATTCAGTGTCTTGTTTGTGTTTATGTCACTATAAGCGGAGATGGTATTATGAAAAGTAATCAAATTATCGGTGAATTTGCTGTTTCATTGGTTGGAAATTACATCATCAAGAATCTAATTGGTTGATTTCAAAATGTCATTATTTGAAGTTTTGTTTAAGGTAAAACTAGTGTCGAGATTCTTAAGTAAACCAATCAAAATCTTCAATATGTAATTAACTAACAAATGCAAGGTAGACTTCGACCCGATTGTATGACCACAATCACAAAATTAGGGTTAGGGTTAGTCCACACATTATTGGTAATTTTTCTAATTGATTGGTTGAAAAATACATCATCATAAATGATTCGTGATTTTGAGTTTTGACAAACCACCAAATAATGAAATTTGAAATTGTACTATTCAGATACATGATGTAAATTTCAACCTATCAAAGCAGATCAAAGGGCAAATTTACCTATAATTAGTAATCGTAGTCAATCCCTATTTCAAATACACTTACGTCATGGCTGGACCTTTTAACTCTTCCAACAGCATTCCCTTCTCACTACATCCTTTTAATTTGTAATGATATGCATTTGCCAAAATAAATTTGCATACCAATGCATCTTTCAAGAGAACAATATAATAACGAACAAAATGAAGCATCTCGTACCAAAAGAAAACACAAAACACCTCTTTTCACCAGAATAAACCTACAATTAAAATGATTGCACATTTTTGAAAATGAAGATGGATGATAATGAAAAATGTGTGATCCATTAGATATTCTGACGCTGTGAAAGATCCTATTAGTAGTGTATCTCATAATCCGACCTCAATTGTTGTCACTTAGTCTTCATTATATCAGAGCAGTTGAAATTTAACGCTAGCCTGATTTGAAATAGTTGGCACAAGTGAGTACAGAACCCATGAAGTGAACGTTATCCAGTCTGAAGCCTCAACAACTAGGATTCAAATCCCTTTGGAACTAAGTAGGCAGGCTACTGATTTGAAAATCATTATCTATGCAAAATCTACCAAAAAACTATGATGACTTCAGCAATGTGCAGATAAGAGGAAGAACAATCATTTTGATTATTTTAACAGTTAGTCTTTTCCAATAAGTCTTGATTTTTTGTTGTCACTAATGCCGAGTGAGTGACTGATAAAACAAAAGAGCTTGAATCTGATACAAAAAGAAAATTTATGATAGAAAAGATGACGTCACATATTCCCTTAATTGATACCAAACAATAATTAAATACTATATATACATCAAATTTCTGTGATGTCATAAATACCTGGATTGTGTGAAAAAGTTCATAAATCAATAGATCAATTAATAAATAACCAGCCCATTTAAATCACTAACTAGACTAGACAATGACAAGCGTTCAAAGATCTAATTTTGAAGTGTTTAGCACCTATTGGATAAAATTCCAAACGAATCGTTGTACAAATTTTATCGTTTTGCACTTAAATTTGCAGAAATCCTAATGTTTTCCTGGAAATCTTGTACAGAGAGTCACCCCTACATTCCATCTATAAAAAATACATTACATATTTTATTCTGCTCTTCCTCGAAAACATCATATAAATAAAAAAAATAAGAAAAAAAAAAATTCTTTGAATAATTTCGTCAACTTATTTTAAGTGTGAAATAATTTTGTAATTAATTAAATACCAGTCAACATTACGTTCCAAAGATTAAGAAATTTTTAATAACCAAAAAATTCATTAATTCAATATATCGTAGATAAAATATAACAATGATGTGAACATATCACACTAGATTCGCTATGCTGGCATATCATAGTTACATGAAGTTGTGATGATGTCCAAAAAATATATACTAAACAAAATTACTCAATGAGTAATGAATCTAAATTGAGATGTTTAAAATATCATGTACAAAACAAATAACCTGTACGCACATGGATAATTATCTTTTCAATAGGGACAATTTCAACATAAATAAAGAATATTTTTTCCCAATCTTTTGCAATGTTTAAGGTAAAATTGTAGCAGAATGTTATAATAGGATAAAATTCAAAATATATATTTATTTTTTGCAGGTATTATTAACAGTAATTCATAATAAAATGTGTATACACAGTTCAAGTACATTTAAATAAAAAGAGAAACCGAGAGAAAAGAAGACTTCTTTAATTCGTCATTTACAAATGAACTAGGTAGTAATTCAAATAAAGTTTTTAAAAGATTTTGGAAGCAGAAGAAAGTCCAGAGATACATAAAAATATAACAACGTTATATGTCAGAACATATTAATGGAAGCCCAAGATTATCCCTACATATTCAGAAGGTAACAAAACTGATAAAACATGAAAGAAATGGATGGATAACGTATTTAAACCCAATAAGATAGTTCTGAGGGTCTAAATATCAGAAAATAAAATCATCTATCAAAATATTCAATCATTGTAGCTTTAGTTAGTTTACATTAGAAAACCACTATTTCAAAGAAATTGTTGACCTACTTCTCGAATAAAGGACCAAAAATCTCATTAAAATTTATGAAGTAAAAATTTTAAAAATCTCTTAACAAACATAGCTCTGAATTGTGTACGAGCATAATTATTCTTTAATTAAGTCTTTTGAATGATAGATACAAAATCTTTACTTGAATTTACCATATTTTTAGATGATCAACGAAAAGCGAAGAATTTTCTATCTTGGGGCCTACCTCCGACCATAGACATCCATCAATAAAAAAAAAATAAAAACACTTTCCTTGATTCCGCAATAAATCATAAGGTCCCAAACTCATTAAAATTCAAACAGATTTTTCTAAAAATAAAAGCAAAATTTCATACTAACAATATAATAAATAATGTATGCCTACCACTTTATATTTGTTAAAACCATACAAAAATTACAGCAATATAAAAAAGTCACATCTAACACACAATAACACACTAAGAAAACAACTAAAAAAACTAAAACTAAAAATTTATATGAATCTTAATGTTTTCACATCTAAACGTTCAGTAATATATATCTTTTACTCCTGTCTTTCACAAGAGCTACAACAGATAAAACTTTCTACAGATGTTGAGGGGAATTGAATAGAACATGAGAATCAGAAGTTAAAATAAAGGAAGGGGTAGATAAAAAATAAGAAATCGATTATTTATTAAAAAGCATAAGAAAAAAAAGAGGTGTTTTATAACGAAACTAAAAAGAAACGAAACTCAACTTAATTTTTCGTACTTCCATAAAATCTGTTCAGTAATTGTATGGGATCAATAGAAACGAATAAAATCAATAATGTAAAGACATAACATTTTGCATAAATGTATAAATAGAAATAACAATTCAGAAACATATAGGTGAATGTGTCAGAGCCCGTGCCATCAATCAAGATGGAGGAGGAGGGGAGATTTTTATCACACTTCATCCTTCCCAAAGATATTGTTACTGGATGGAATCAGATGTACAACAAGATTCTCTTTTTAAACAGAGGTTTTACTCTTGTATAATATCCGTGGTTCCGGAATACGCAATTTGAGTTACCCTGCAGAAGCATAATTTGGACAAAGATTAAATAGAATGGCGGAATAGGATTCTAAAATCAATTGAAACAGCTGAATGGGCATAATTTTCGAAAAACCAATATTACGATGAAAGAAAACTTATAAAATCCTTGTAGATATAAGTGAAATTATGTTATTCAAACTAATTTTCTCCTTCACAGAACTTAAATACCAATGAGCCTTCACGGTCTTAAAGGAAACATCAAATAAATGTTTATAACTGACAAATCCCTTGTCTGTGATTTCTAAAAGAATAATAGGATTCCTTTGAAATCTGACAAATTTCCGAAGGAAAGGGTAAGAGATTCCTGATTAGTGATTCACACCTCAAGAAATGAGATTCCAACAGTTATAACCTTAATCATCAGGCATGGGAACAGATTTAAATAATTTTCTTTGAAAGCCGCGTAAGTTAGGCGAGCGAAGTCATAATTTGCCATAATTTGCAATACTTTTTCCCTGAAATCAGGAAGATTCCTGAACATCTCTCATGCCTGTATCATAAGAAAACAAAGTACTTCACATATTATCTTTGAATGCAAGTTATCTCACATGCTTTATTCACAAATTACCACATCCATTTTAAGTTTCTTTGATTCAAAACCAATACCAAACAAATAAATTACGTACATGCCTTAACTATTCATATTATGGTCACAGAAACTAAACTTTTTTGCCAAATGTTGTCTATTTGACTACCATCAATATACAGATACTATCCATTTTCAAACTCCTATTTCAAAGAAGATAAGAAAATAAGTAATATGCTTTATCCCACATCCTCATTTTGTCGAAAAGTTCCACATCAAAAGGATTTTAAAAGAACATGCAGACACTTCGTAACAAATTATATTCTATTTCCATACATCAAATGGCAAAAAAAATTAAAAATGGAAAATTAGAAGGAAGAAACTTATAGGAGACATCAAAAGAGTTATTCAAAATTTGTTAATTACGTAGAGCAAAACAAACTGAATGATATATTTACGTAGTAAGTAAAGTAGTATAGTAAAAAGTTCGTCTGGAATAAAAAAATGTAGTGCATCAAAATTTGATAATTGAGAGTTACCTTTTCAATAAATAAATGTATATATATATTTAAGTTTGTCTAATGTCTAATAATCTTTTAAAAAATTCTGAACTGTTTAATGGTTTATGGTCGAATTCAAATAAATAACCAACTCTTAGTGTATCTTTCTGATATTTTCCTTAACAACATGCTCTACCTTTTCATAAATTCATTAAATGAATTATGTATGAAGTAAACCATGCTAATAGGGAAGTATTAAGAAAATGAGATAAATGATAAATGTCATTAACATTATAAAAACTTCACATGATGACTTGTCTAGACGGGTGCACACATGTACAATGGAGATGTAGAAGTCAATCCAGATACAACATAATCATAGAAGAAACTTTTGAACCCTATCTTTAAAATTGAATTGTAGAATTGTATATGTTACATCTGGAACTCTTAGATTTTCTCTGGCAATTTTCTCTGCCATTTAACAGCTTAAATCGATGATTAAATCGATAACTTCAAATTTTCAAATGGCATGAATGAAATAACGAAACATAATTTCCTTGTTCAGAATTTTTGAAAATGCTAGCCTGTAAAAAGAAGGCACGCGATTTAAGATGAAATATTTTTGTGCTTAAAGGTCATAAACTTAGTTCCATCCAGTATATCAAATTCAAATTGATAACTTATTTTTCTTAAAATCTCACTGCTTAATTCGATAATTCTGCTTAATTCGATATTCCATACCTACATTCTAAGCTTATTTTTACAAAAAAAATACACCAGATATTTTTTAGTTTTTAACGCGTTATTAACATTTAACAGAACAATTTGTTGTGCGATTAATGAAAAATAACACTCGTGATAATCTGATACTAAATAGACTCTCGCTCTTACTCGAGCTATTTTACGTATTAAATTTTCACTCGTGATATTTTCTCATTAATTGCAATCATTCTATTATATATATACTAATAGCCCAACCAGACACTTTAACAACTTGTGGTGCATAAATAATTGTTATTCTTTATAGATTGTTTGCACATTATAGATAACTTTGCCATATGATAGGATGAAAACTGCAATGTTTTTTCAGAAGTAAAACTCATGATGAAATCTATCTCAGTGAACAAATCAGGATCCACATGACTCAATTGCCAACCAATCAATTGGTGAATTTACCTATGATTTGCAAAAAACCCTCAAATTACACCTATCACAGAAAAATTAAACTATATAAAAAAATTTGTTTAAAAATTTCAAAGCCTTAATATAATTAATGTCTTCACCTTAGACAAAGAAGAAAACTTCGATCCTGCAAACTCGGTTCGCGAGAAACCATCGATTTCTAAAAATCATATCAAATTGAGGAACCATTTGTTTCACAGAAAATAAAAAGAATCTTCTTATAAAAACAGTCAACTCTTAGCTTGCTTTGAATCCTATAATATCTGTTTGAAAATTATATCAATTTACCTCAAAAAAGTGTATATAGAAGAGGAAAGAAAATAAGGAGTCAATAAGGAGTCAAACATTCATCGGAATGGACCTCTCATACATTGGTATTTTTATACACATTTTTCAAGACCGTAAAATATTGAAATGAAGAAGTTGAAAATTTTTCTTCTTCATTTTACATATATAATCAAAGATTCTTTTATACAAAGATGTTAATAAAGTTCTTAATTTCCTTTCCAAAAAGCCCTTGCTTTTAAAAATTGGTTCGGAAATAGAAAAAATACAAGAAAAAACTAGAATTAGTGCCAGGACTTTTGAAATAGACTATGTTATATGGGGTTTAATCGGCAACACCTTTTTGAGGAACCTTTTGGGTTTCTAGTATATAAGGAAACTTTTGTAAATTCAAGATTGAAGTTAGAATAACATTTTCTGAGACTATGCTAAGAACTTTCAAACCTGTAATTTTCTGAATTATCAACATTAATTATCAAATTTTGAATTGTGACCAATCAGTCACTTGATGATGTAATTTCCATGCAATCAAACTGCAATTTCCAGCCATTGATGAAATATCTATCAGGTTTTCCCTCAAGAAGAGGTAGTACAATTTCATAAATTATCAAACAATAAATTGTAATAACATTTTTTGGTTTTAGTATTCCTTAGAGACCAAACTAACCAAAAACCACTCATCCATTGATGGGGAATTCGGGGGACAGGACAAATACACCATTGATTTAGTGTTTAGGTTATCCAAGTACAGTTATATACAACATTGAACAGTCCTTAAAGTGAGATTATAAAATCCAGGAACAACGCAACGTTAAATAGAATTTCTAAAGAATTTGCAATTCATATTATGGTATCATATGATTTCTAGCTATGTACATAACTTTTCTTGTTCTCAATGTATCAAGATAATTTAAGGTGACATCTTAGCTAGGTACTCTGTACATCAATTAAAACACATGATTTAACTGTAGAGCAAACAGGCTAACCAGTGGTGGATCTAGAGTGTCTTCAGTGTCTTCATGAAGACACTCATTTTTAATAAGAGAAGATTTTTTTCCGGCAGGTTTTCATTATTTAAGACTAAATTGTCCCTAAATATTGTTAAACTGGGTTCCAGATGAGAACAAAATATGAAGGAAATGAGGGAAAATAGGCCCTGAGCTTCCATGCGTTTTCAGTGTTTCAATTTTCAAAATGTCCCACATCTTGAGGTAAATATCACTTTTGAAGACACTCAGAAATTCGGCCAGATCCGCCACTGCTAACTCATGCCATGGAAGATAATAAATCTTGAAACTTTTGTATACAGAAACTTTTGAGAACCGGGAAAATTCACAAAATATACATATTTCAAAAAAAAAACTTTCATAAAGATATCTTTATAAAAAAATTTCACATAATAATCATGACATAATAATCATTTATAATAACGCGAGGAAATAGAAACTTTTGAATTTTCTTTTGTTTTTTTTCTTTGAAATATTTGGTCCATCTTTATTAGGAGAACTTTTTTGCCTCCATAAACGTTTGGAATAAGAAAAAAAAATAACCTCACAACTTTTCTTATATCCATAATTTAATCTTCCTTTTAATCTAGTGAATAATCTATTTCTAGAATGTTCTGGATTAATTCGCCAAAATTAAAAGAGTATGTAACTACAAAATATTCAAAAATAAAGACTTTCTCTTCTATCAAACATAATATTTTTAACTCAAAATAACAAAAAATATCAGCCTCATCAAATTTGGCAGAGCTAAATTACGAGACTTTCATTAAATATAAAGAAAAACTAAATTATCAATTTATCACCCTTATGACGATTATACAAACCAACTATAAGCAATCTCCTAATAAACTACATGCTGTTAATTCCACACAATATTCCTTACAATTGGAAAACGTAAAAATTGACGCACTAATCATGACATAATTTCCTGTTATGATGTAATACCATTGCTTGAAACCACCTTGAGTAATTCCTACTTCAAAAAGCAAAGGAAAGGGAAACAAAAATATAAATAGGACCAACTAATAAAGTACAACAAAACAATCCTTTTAGCATAATTAAGTGTTTTGTATTTTTCTTGTGTCTGGAAAAATAATCCAAAATCTTGATGGTTGATTTCGTAAGATAGTGGGAAGTAAGTAATTAAAGATTTTTACTGGATAAAGTTGTGTCTGGTGTGCGATGAATGAGAAGAAAATCCAAAGAGGATACTTGATCTTGAAACTTTTATGTTACAAATTATGGCTGCTCTCTAATCAAAAAACTGTGGTGCGTTCAAAATTGATCCAATCAAAAGAATTGAGAATTCATATGATCCTTCATATTCAATAAATATGTTTATAGTCAATAGATCCTGTCAACTTAAATACTCTGTCAGTTGTAGTAGTTAACAGTAGCATGGTTTTATTTTGTTGGCAAAATTTGTCAAAAATAAATGCCTTCACAATTGGTCTGTTCACAGTTCTTACCAGTTTTACCAGAAGAACAGGTTGAACTATTGGTAGAAGCTCTACACATCACAATATTACGAACTAGCTGGCTTACCTGTGGAACATCCACATATTTTACTATTCAATCATGGTTTATTGATATCACATGTGGAACTTTTACAGGTGTGATTTATTATCAACGTCAATCGAATAAAACCAATAAAACCAATTCATGCTAAATGCTGACCACTAAAAAAATTCTATTCATTTCAATTCTTTCCTTTGCTATAGAGACGGTTATTTGACACAAAAAATGGCAATGTAGCGCATTGCACAGAGGTCTGTCTAACCTTATTCTATTATTAATAAGATTTAGGACACAAATTTAACGAACACTGTTGCTGTTTGTCTCATAGTTGCATGTTTACCACTTTTAAATCAATTATTCATGATAAATATGAAATGGTGATGAAATCTTACTAAATCTACGATAAATAATAGATGAAGAAATTTTAAAGCATCAGAATTTCACGTCGTTGAACCCACAACAATAAACAAATGAACAAAGATGACAGGGCAAGTGCAAGAAACGTGCAACATAAAATGAAGTGTATTGTCTCTTTTTTGACATTAAGACAAATGGTAGTATTTCCATTTTTTACCAGTGGTTGAATAATAAATATATAGGGGAACTAAATACATAGTCTTAGAAATGAATTTATTAATAAAACTTATTAAAATAAGACACTGGGTACCTGACCAAGCGGTTCATACCTCGACAACTTAAAATTTCTTTCGATATTCAGCAGGAAATTGATGGGCAAAAAATGAGTCACCATTAGAACAGATGTTAGAGACCATAAAAGTTTAAAATTACGAGTGAAACTGTTAAGCTTACTTTGGAAACTGTAAAAAGCAGAAAATCAAGAATTGTGCAGTACACATTTGCTTTCACTTTCACATTCACTTTACAGCAATTACCTTAAATGTACGAATTTTCACGTGTACAAATTTTCACATATTTTGCGAAAATTAATACAAAATTTTACCCAAAATTGCACTTATATCCTCAACAGGGTTTTTATTAATTTTTCGTGATTGTTTAATAACTAATCTCAAATTTAATTTTAAGCATAAGCAACTGGCCATACCCAAAATTAAGTTTAAGTGGTAGAAAATAAATATCCTTTCATCTGATTCACGAAAATTAATACAGGCAAATTTTGTTTCAACGATGAAAATAAGTACACGCAAAATTAAAATCTAAAATTCTAAACTGAGATCAATCAGTTTTTTGAAGAGCTTAACTTTAGTAAGTAGGCTTTCAAGTAATGAATGAAGGAAGAAAAATACTTTTTTCTGAGAATATTGAGAATATTTCCATATTAGATAAGTGCTTCTCTGCAAACTATAGGTAAATCTGCCATTCCATTGGTTGAAAATTACATTATGAAGAATCTGATTGATTGCTTTCAGAATGTCCCCATTTGAAATTAAACTTATGACAAAATTTTGAAGTGAACCAATCAAAACCTTCAAGGTGTAATTTTGAACCAATCAAATCATAAATTAACCTATAACATGTAGACAACCCCTAAATGACTTCTTAAATAAATAAATCAAAATTGGACTTACCTTAACTTTGTATGTTAGTCAAACTTACTAATATCACAATATCTTTTTGTATATAATAATTGTTTACACTAAAAAAAGTAAGATAAGATAATTATTTGATGATTAAACCACAATTCATAAAATCTTATTATATCTTGATCTAATCAAATAGATGGGAAAACATGGAGATTTAATGAATGCAATAAAACAGAAAAACTCATAAAACAACACAGAAGTCATATCATAAAATGAATTTTAGGCTTACTGATTGATGAATCAAGTAAATCGTTTATGGGTTAAATTGACTTCTGTCAGATAACTTTTTCAGACAAAAATTGTGGTTTATCTTCTGGTTTATCATGCAATAAGATAACCAAATATAATTTTGATGAAACTTCGAACAGTTCATGAAAGAAAACACAGAGCATGCAACAATATCCAATTTATTAATATCAGACCTCATTTTATATTGCCTGCGCAAATAAATAAATTAGAAAATCCAAAGATAGTTTTATGTGCATCTTATTATTCTAAAGAAGCCGTCCCACGAAAGATCAGCCACAGGGTAAAATATATCACCAACTTTCGCAAAAACACCAAATATAACTATCCTCCCTGCTAAAATCAAGGGAAAGACGTTGTATAAGGAAAGCCAATCTATCTACGCCTAATTTGACTAAGTCATTCCACTAAGGATCATCCAGATTAAACCATTTAGACATGAATATTATGCTAACAGTAAAATAATATATGAAAATTAATGAAAATGCCAAGAAGATATATACTTAACCGCATTAAATGAAACCTTTGTCAAAAAGATGTGCACAACATAGAAACTTCCTGTACAAACATCCAATCAATTACTGATGAATTATGGAATAATTGTATATTAAAAAAAAATCATGTATTATAATACATATGCTTGCTGTTATAAATGAACCAATTCCTTACAACGGTCAACATAATGAATCATATGCCAAATAAAATTAAAGAAACACCTTTTTTCTAACAGTAAACAATATCAATAAATACTATTTGCCTACTATCTGTTACATGCATATAAACATCAAATCGCAATTAGCTATTCTAACAAAGATGTATAGTTTTAAATCGGTGTAAGTCTAAAAGAATACCAAACAATCCTTAACCAGTCGAAAACGACAGGTTATAAAACTACATCAGACAATCAAACACCGGCGTGTTCTCTTTTCTAGCGGACACAATATATAAAACAAAAAAAATTATTTTATCATTAACATTATTGATATGTGATAATTATTGAAATGTATAAAAAGAAAAAAAAACTACAAACAAATTAATATTATGATGGGAATACCATTACAAGAATGAGTGTTTTGTGTTTTTTTGGTTTGGTAGGAATGGCTATGACGTCATTATTGTGCATAAATTTTCGCTGAATATAATTTGTCATTACACAAACGTTTGACAAAAAAAGTCAAATTAGTAGCGTAGTGGAATTCCTTGAAATTCACATGGGGTTTTTATTACATTTTCATGGAATATTTGGCAGAGATTATATCTGCCCATGCATCTATCTTGCAAACTAAGTAGGTACATGTTAAAAATTGCTGTACAAAACCATAAGTGTTCATTTTGCACACTCCAACAACACCCTAACTCAATAACAAGCCATTATAAATAGAAAATGAGCATCAAATATTGATTTCCACACAAGTGTTTATGACAAATATCATCACTGCTTAGGAATGAAAATCATCGCCACCATGGATTGAAAAACTCGCTACTATGGAATGGAAATCATTGGTACTATGAAATGACAATAATATGACAACACACAAGGAATAGTGTTCTTTATATAATCACACTCAACTTTATTCATTTGACTAACGTTATCGACAATATGAATAAGTCATGTCAGAGAAACTTTCGTCCATGTATTGGTGGATTATCACGCGAGGAACATTATTATGATTAGATTGAGGTATGCACGATTGAAAATTCAATGCACTGGTAGTGTTATTTGTAAAAAGCAAGTATTTTTAAAGAAAATTATTAGAAGAAAAACAACTTCAATAGAGTGTTTTGAGGGTAAATGGATATTTTGGATGAAAATAAAGTGTAGCCCATCATAGTTTAAATGACTTTTTATCAAACGAAAAACTTGTAATAAATAAAAAATATCTAAGATTATATAAGGACTATTTTTGCCTAATGTAACAATGTTTAAATTGTTAAGAATAGATCATGCCTTACTCCTCTACCTTTTGTCTCCCCTCATCTTTAATGCACTTATATTATTTTAATGTAACAGAAATTGCACAAGTTGCACAACAGAAATTTTGCTTAGCACTGCAAACCATATTAACACTTCTATAACAAACAATATCATAAAAACTATAAATGAAAGAGCTGCCATAATACATATCACAGTAAATAATCAGGCGACACCAATGAACATTTTCACAATTAGACGGACACATTACACTAAAGAAATGTGGCAATTACTACTAATTAAATACAACGAACTAACTTGGACAGTGATTTGGCAAACATGTCTATCCCATTCCTCTCCTTGCACTGAATCAGGCTAATACAGTAAAACTTATATCACAAGTGTCTTTCGTCAAATCTACCAGTTCGATCAATATAGTTCATCCTCTAGCCAACCTTCGTTAATTGAAAGAAGCAAAATCACTAGAGTATGCTTCGATATTCATTGTATGTTTTTAAATATAGGTGCAAACTATCTCTCTTTTATTCAAGTCAGACATTTGAATTGTAATAGTAAAGTTCATGTGTATGTGTATGTGTATGTGTATGTGTATGTGTATGTGTATGTGTATATGTATATGTATGTATATGAATATGTATGTGTATGTGTGTGTGTGTGTGTGTGTGTGTGTGTGTGTGTGTGTGTGTGTGTGTGTGTGTGT
>JAUKPT010000256.1:0-22463 GCA_032273505.1 Nanomia bijuga | reverse complement strand
ATACAATGCAATTGAATACAATGCAATGTAGAATTCTTACCCCGTTTATAACGGCATGCCGTTATATACGAAACTAGGTCATTTTTTGTAATTTTTTTTTTTGAGATTTACCCCGCATATAGCGGCATGCCGATATAAATGGGGTAAATTCGTAACCCCTTTATAACGGCATGCCGGGATATGCGGGGTAATAGGGTATATATATTCTGTTTAGCAAAAAAGAGCTTTTACCCTGGGCTTATCTGGTCTCTTTTCTGAGTATCTTCCAAAGAGATTTCACTCAAGATTGGTCAGATTTATGTTCTGTTATCTTAATTCTACTCATAAACGAAATATTTGCTCTAAAATGAGTGCGTTCATGATAACACTGAATACACTCTAAATCCTTCACTGGATATAAAGATTTACTTCTTAACTAATCCTCTGAAATATTTTGCTATTTTTTACGCGCTTATCTAGCAGCGTTCGCCTTTTTCAGTTTAATCCTTATTAGGCGAAACCAAATCTTTATTCCAGGAGCAAGAATCTCATACAAACTTTATTTGTTAAAGAGTTTGTAGGTAGATTATTGGTTTCCAGGAATTTTAGAAAACTAAATTGACTCGTGTTCATGTCTACTAGCGTTGACCTCTTTTTAGTTGAATTGCCTCGTCGAAACCAAGTCTTCGTTCAAACACATATATCAGTCAAAGCATGCCAATTAACGTTCCGTCACATTACTCAAGAATAACCACTAACCACAAAGTATTATAATCTTAACTCACTGTAAGTAATAATACGTTCTTTGCACCATGCACTAATCCAACACTCCCACCCATCATGCAAAGCGGTAAACATCAGAGGAATATGAAATGATGTGCCAAAGATCTTCTAGTTTGACGTTTTCAAGGTCAAAATGAATGGAATTGACAGGATTTTTCTCGGAACTAATTTTCGTCCAAAATCCAAATACACAAGTATATAGTTGGGAGTTGAACAATGAATCTTCATGTCTTGACATTTATTGATATTTAGCAGAGCATGATTTTCAAAAAAGAAGAGAACTCACTAATTTTTCAATCTTTTAGATTAAGATAGATAGAACTGATCTAATCTTTACCAAAATACAAATATATATCTGTAAGTTTTTAGCGAAGCCTTATTTTCAAAAGGAGAAATTAATTTTCCGTCATTCTCAAGTACTAAGGTCTAAAAGAATGAATTTTACAGGTGCTTTCTCGAAACAAGTCTTTCTGACAGATGGCGAATCTGACGTATTCTACAATTACATCAAATTTATAATTGTAATGACAGATACAATCAATATGTAAATTGCTCCTTTAATCCTTAATAATTCAGCCCGTTAATGCAACGAACAAATACAGGAACTCTTTTTTTCCTAGTGAAATGCAGAAAAGAAACCATATATTAACTTTGTTTACATCAATGCTTTCTCTTATGACACTGAATCCATGGCTAATAGAAGGAAAGTCATTTTTCGATATTCACGATCTGTTTGTTAGGTATTAGATACTTACTCCAACTTAGGGTCGAACTAAGTCACAATAAAATACTCCGGTGGAACAGGTGTGGAAGACACGTTGCACTTTATATTCTTTTATCCTCGCAATGTAGCTCACCGACGGTTATTAATAGCATCACTTAAGGGGTATAGGATTCAGATACTAGGCCCAAGGAACCTAATCATTTAATAAACACAATATACAATTTTCAATAACCATTGTCTTCTTTCAGGAAAATAGAGTTATTCTTAAGGCAATCACAGTATACATAAAAGAGACTAAGTTTCAGTGCGAATTAAAATCGATTATAAATAGTCTTGGATGGGGCAGTCGGTGATTTTAGTGATTAAATTTACAGGCTTCTCGTCTTCCTTCAAGGAATGACTTACAAAAATGTAGATTTCGTCGTATGGATCATATTATATAAAGGCTTTTAAGAATAGATTTTTCAAAGAAACAAAATCCGTTTTCCGTTTAATCTTAGTTTGTTGTTTCATTTCAATCATTCATTTTTGATATCCAGCTAATTCAAACTTATTTCCTTTTTTTGATTTTGTAGAAATTTCAACTTTGCGCTGTTGTGATCTATTCAAAAAAAATTTTGTGTTACTCCTTTGGTTTCTTTTTTTCTAAACAAACTTGATATCAGGATAAACGAAGTAAGTTTTCATATTTTGTAGCTTGAAGTAACAAATAATATTTCATTTTCACGAAGGATGGAAAACGTCTATTGCCAATATTTTGAAATCAATTCAAAGGGTAAGATATCTTTATTGCCAAATATGGTAACAAAAGACGATTTAGTTTTACCCATTAAGTATTTTTAGGTGCAGAAGATATCATGGGTACTGTTGACAGAAACAGGTGAATATTGGAATATTTTTATCGATTTTTAGCAGATTTTGAACAGATTTGCAGATTTGCAATGTAAATTGAGGGCATATGACCTGAGATCAGAGTAAAACGTACTGCGCATGTGCTTAATTTGAAAAAATCTTCATTGCGTAGGTCTCCACAAAAGAAAACTTACTGTGCAGGACCATATGAAGCTGATATAGGACGTTTCACACATTTCTAGACTAAAGAAACAAAGCATCTCCGTTAAGCTATCAATTAACGTTGACTGGTAAATAAAAATTTATTTTAAGGGGGTGTCTTGATATTCAAGAAAAACCTAGACTGATTAGTAATGACTACCTTCTCTGTATTTACGTTTTTACTGATGGGAAAACCAATCAAAACAATCAAATGACGTCACATGTGTTTCTCAATAACCCTTATATTGTTTCGTTCATAATATAACATTGACAAGCGGTGTCTTTCATCTCAACCCGACATACCTTGTTATATGCGATCAATGACAATATGTATTGTCAATGTCAATGGTATACAGCCCTGTCGCTCTAATGAAAATATTTCCTTTTAAAATCTGGGTAAAAAATACCAATAAATTTTTTCAGGAATATATCTCAAGCATGTAGTCAGCTCCTGTAGACAAAACTTTAAATTGTACACATTTATGATTTACTTCAATACTTTAGAGGCATAAAATGGTTTCTCGAAACTTAAATCTATTTAATTATGTGACATCATTTTATGTAAAGAATTGAAATTGGTATTTGCGGAACACAAGGTTGCAAAAGTTGCTAGAGAAAAAATTGAAACATTTTCTTTCCACAACTTTTTATACCAGCAAAATGTTATGAAGCATTAAAGTATTAACTTGCAATTAAACTAGCATTTTTCAAGCTTTATCATAATTGATGCAGGATATGCCCTTTAATATGTGATAATGAAAATGTAACGTCAGTGGTATGTGAGATCCCTAAAATTTTGATATGAATATACAAATATTTCCTCTTTAGCTTGGTGAAATAAATATTTATTCTATTCAGATCATTTGAATACTTATGAATGCCATCAATGATTTAATTGAATATACCCATACCTCAAGTATCTCATTAGCTTCTGACCGAGTATTTTTGGTAGTTTCGGGAGAGGCTTGTGATATTTTCTATATTTTAGGAGTATTTAAAGCATTAAACTGTATTAAGTAAAAAGGATGCTCTTCGAAAACAGCACGAAGTTGAGACCAAATTAGTAGACTCAGTATAACAAGACAGCTCGTTTACCTCAATAAAGTAGTGAGTTGCTTTACTTTATTAAGGTGAACGATTTCAATAAAAAACTCTTTTGTCAATATTCTCTTTTTTAAACCATTAATTTGGTCAACTCTAGTGTCCCCTATGATGATTTGAGATACAAGTTTCACTACAAGTGAAATGTGTCATATTTATTTGTGCCTTCTACTTTATAACTACAATCAATACCTAATTTTAATGACGTCATTTGCTTCTTACTCGTAGCATGTTCCTTCGTGACACATTACGACGTCTGTTATTCACAAAGAAACGCTGAAAAGCGGAATCTTTCATCTTTACAGGGAATTTCTCGCTTTATCAGAGTTGAACATAATTACTAATAGATGCCAAATAAACACGACTTCATCTAATTCTTTTGTTGGAACCAAAAAGCAGTAAACATTTTTTTTGAATCACCTTGGCCAACTACTAAAAATACGGATTAATATGCAACCCACAAAATTTTCATAACTCATGTTTTACAAATTTCCACAAACCTAAACTTCAAGGACTTTTTATTGGGAATAAAATTAGATCAATTTGGTTTTCAATTTGAATGTTTTTGGTGGAAATTATAAAGATATGATAATAAAGACAAAGTTGATCTTCACATCCTAAGAAAATACACGAAAAGATTATCTGACTTAGTGTCTCTTATGTCGTATCATTATTTGGCTATGGATGGATTTGTCCAAAGTTCTATAGACAACCTTTGTTTCAACTCAGTAGGTGACCTATGTTTTCTTCTTTTTTCTAAGATATTTTAACAATATTTTAAATGTTTTCAGTTGAGAGATATAACCCTATCTCTACCAGATAATCGATTCCCTAGACGAAACCGGATCTTCATTCGTCTTTATCTTTTTGTATAGATCTGATACATTCCTCGGAATCAGTAAAACGCGCCATAAGAAATGCAGCCATTAACAATTTCTTTCATTAAAGGCATTAAGTCTTAAATTAAAGCGATTGCAAAAAGTCCTGAACGCTAAAGAGTCCAGTAAAATAAAACAAATCCATCGCGACGTAGCCGATTTTCTGATGTGACGTAACAGAGCTCAAAGCATGGCGTCCGAGTGCGCAAAAATGTCAATCTTTAAAAGTATTTTCCTTCACAACGCTTAAGTATGTAAGTTTTATTTCTAGCCTTATGTGATCCATTTGTTTTTTGCTTATTCTTTAAAAAAAAATTGTTACGCGTAAGATGTTATGAAAGTAAGAAAAATTGAGTGCAAAAACAATTTTGAATGCAAAATATTTGAGTGCTACATTGAGTGTTTAGATTTGGTTAAAAAGATTATAAAGAACGTATAAATTTTGGTTTACGTCTAATATAATATTTACCAATTATTATTAGCAGAGAAGTATGAATTTGGATTGATATTATTCATAGATAGTTATCTATCTTTCTATATTTCTTCAATTGACAGTTCTTTGTTTTTCTAATGACGAGTCATTTTTCAATTTTTTAATTTTTCTATTTTGTTTTTAATGTTTGTCACGTCCCTGTCATTTTCTTGTTTTATCACCATTCGTCTTCTTTGTTTTTGCTTTTCATTTTCAAGATCTTGTCACCGAAACTAATTGCATATATCATACAAAAACGGATGAAGGTCTTGGAAGTAAGAAAAAGATATATGAACACAGTTTTCAGAAATAAGCAGTGATACTGATAAAATTATTTGATTGACCCTTAATTGTATCAAATGGCGCTCGCTCAAATTAAGTAATTCCCATAAGTGAAAATCTTGAAAAAATATATTTCGTTTCTTTTGATACGAAAAGTTGCTTTACCATTACATTTTCTTTTTTTTTCATTTTTTTTCTTTTCATTTCTTTCTGATTCACTCAATTCATCGATTTTTTTTTAGAATTTTTAAGTACATGAATTAACTGCATTTATTTCGCTGTTTGCATTTCCGAAATCCAGCCTTGATTGCTTTTTCAAATCATTCTTATTTCGTTATGTTCTTACATTGACGAGGAAGGTAATCTTATTTATAATCTTAAGAAAAACCTTTGTCAACTGTCTTTTCTAAAATACTAGACTTGAGCATGCTTCCTTCCTTTGCTCTTTCAAAATCGATTTTTCGATAAGAAATAGGTACAGGTGTATGTACCCCAAAACCACCACATATTTGAACACCCCTGCAAACTAGGATAAAGTGTCATAAGCAGAGTTTTTCTGCGTTTTATTACCATTGTGGAATACTTCCTGCAACCGATTAGGCTTGGGTTTGTTTAGCTTTGCCTTGAATAGAAATTATAAGGGCATGAAATTTAAGCAAAAAATTAACATGTACCCCAAATTCACATATAAACTATTGCTGATAACTGGAAATGAAAGGAAATGTTGAAGTTGGGATTATTTGCGCCTCTTTCACATGACATGTGCCTACGATGCTGTTTGGTGCCTTAAATGTCTCCTTATTCGAGATGTGCGTATTTTCTCTTTTCAATTTTTTCAAGGATTAATAACACAATCGGCATGTACAACCGTTTTATTCTTTAGGACCAACGTGTTGCATTGAAAATGTCAAGAAATAATTGTGAAAGTGTTTTTGATGTCAAATGAGAGTAATTGATTTAATCCTATCTAATCCTGTTTCTTTACAAACACAGAGTCTCACATTTCATGTACCCCAAAACCTTATGCTAAGCATGAATCAAACGTCTGAATCAATCTCTCTTGGCGGCATATAAGCTGTTTGATAAGTACATAACAGAAGCAGATTCTGAACGATCAGAGTCGTGCTGATTTCTGTTGAACATGGCCCTCGATTTGACTATGGACGTGAATGGAAGAAATCCTACGATGTATCTATCAGCAGCTGCTGCCCGGAACAAAAGGAGCAAGGTGTCGAAAAACTCGTCAAAAGGAATTTGAAATGTCAAACAATTCATATCTGATATGAGCAATATAGAAGAGACGCCAAGTAAGTCGAACGTTGTTGATGATAAGTACATTGGAATGTTATATGCTGTATCATGGCCCGCGCCCACAAGAATATCATTGGGAACGCATCAAATACGTTTTTGCAGAAGATGTTGATGACAATGCAGATTCTGCAGAGTTAATCCAAAAGATATTCGCTATGGTTGGCCATAAGATGAAGAACCACCGGACACAGATATTGTCGGTATTGATAAAGTACTTCTCAGGCCATTGTAATCAATAGCATTAAATGAAGTTCCTCTGCGATTTGACAAAGAAAAAGAAATTATGAACATTGTAACAAAGAGTATGAATATTTGTTATACAGTAATATGACTTTTAAATTAAAATACATTTCTCGGTTTACATTTGCTGTTTTAATTCTAAAATTTACCACATAATCCACATTGTAGCTTATAGCCTGTAGATGTACCCCAAATTCTCACGATTTTTCTGGATCAAAAATTTAGTTATTTTGCGAACATTATAAATCAATGTCTCCTAGACGTCTGGATAAACTTCGCATGGTATTTTTTCATTATCCTAATTTGTTAGTTTCCACCTACATAAGGTATAAAGTATAAAATTAAGACGAATGCATGATTATTCTTTATAAAATAATCTATGTTGATGTTACATGGAGTATGTTCAAACAGATTAAAGGATACAAACGATTATGTACCCCAAAATCCCAAATCGTAAAATTTACGTTAAAGTTAAGAAATCTCAAAATTATCGATTCTAGATATGGTATAGTCGTTACGGTCGTTCCCAATATGGCTTGGGATATATCTAGGCTTCTTTGCAGAGTATTTTCTGCGTGTAGGCTATTTATGGTAGTTTCATGGCATTTTCTGAAATAACTTGAAAATGTAAAGTCCTGTTTTTGGTTCTTATCCATTGCCTAATATATAGTGATTCCCTACGCATATTGCAACCTCATTGATACTACTCTTATAGGAAAATATTGCCATAAAATCACTTCGGTGGTTTTGGGGTAGAAAAGATTTTGGGGTATATGTACCTGTACTAGACCTGCTTTTAAATCAAAAAGAAATTACACTCGTTTTAATAGTAAATCTAGTACATCAATTCTTGAATTTCTTTAAATTACTTCTTGTAATGAATAGAGAGTAATCCTTTTCTAAATATGTAAAGAGATTCTGTTCAGTGTGTATCTTGACATGCTGTTATTTCTATTATTTGTAAACAGGCTTTGTCAGAAAAAATTAGACGAACACTACTTTGGTCGGGTCTGCAACGAGATCTACCAGAGATATTTTGGGTCTGAAAGTTTTACTACTTAAAATTATTTGTAGGTCTTGTCCCTGCCATTCTACTGCCTGGGTCTATAGCAAGGCTGCGCAACTGCATTAAAAATCGATTTTGGGCTCTGGAAATACCCCCTTATTTACTGGCCCATGAATTTCCACTCGATGCATGTTTACTTGCATATTTCACGATGGTAACAAAATTTCTTCATGAGGATGCTGACGAGGGCATTCATCGTTGACATTCCTCACTGCGTCTCCACGAACACACAATAACACAACAACCAAGTGTTTGCAACAGAAGGTGGTACATTCCACGATAAATCCACGTACGAATCTTTTATATAGAAAACTATGAGAAAAATCGTAAAGAAATGGTTAAAATTTAGTAAAAAAAATGTAAACTAATGTGAAGTTTCAAAAAGATTTTAATAGGAACTACTAAATAGTTCCTATTAAATACCATGTAAAAAGAGCAAAGAAATGGCTGAAATTTAGTAAAAAAAGTTAGATATAGAGAAACATTTAGTATTAGAGTGATGGCTGGATTTTTGGAATAGTTTGATTAGAGGAAAAAGACTTTGATATCAAACATAAATGGTTCATAATCTGTCTGATTTCGTTCGATATTATGTAGAAATATCATGAATTACATTGATGAAAGATAATTAGCTGTTAGAGAGAAAATAGTAAATTTTATAATGAAGAAATATTTGAAAAATGGGCACAATAGGTTGAAGAAAGACCAACTTGTGTATAATAACAGAGAATTGCAAATATAAATATCAGAACTACAAGAAAAGGTTAAATGAAATCATAGTAAAATACTCTGGAATACTTTAAGAAACAGTTCAAAGAAAATGAAATCAGTGTGTTTAACAGAGAATAATGATGAACGAAGAGGCTTAGAAGTCGAGAATTGATTAACAAAAATTGAATTTTCAAAAAGAAAAACAGGAATCTGAAACGATGAAAAAGAATTTTTATGTAGTTATTTTTAGGAACAGAAATATGATTTTTTTAGGTGTTGTTGACGTCATTCATTAAAACATTTTCAATTATTTATTTTTTACGATTATAGCAAACAGTTTATGCAAATAATTCCACGAAAGATTTCCTGAATTAATTAAACGTTGAAAGAGTCTTATTTTACTTGTTAGCCATTTTTATTTACTGTTATGGAGTAGAAAAAATGATAACTTAAGATAATCTTTAGTAAATTTCATTTACCTTTCATTTTGTACGACGTTTTCTTCAGTGAAAGATTGTTGGCGTGTGGTAATTATACTGTTAATGCTTTAAATGTCTTTTCATTGCCTTGACGATCATTCCTTGACGATCATCCTGATTTCAATTAATAATACTGAGCGGTTAAGAATCAATACTAGACATCATGCAATCTGAGTTCAATACCCAGCCGTGCCTCCAATGGCCATGACCTTATCTTACCTTACCCATGGCCAGCTTAACACATAGCCTATGTTGCCGTCACAATTTTATATCTTAAAACTATTTAACGTACAAGCCTGACATTTTGAATACTTGTTTTAACATACAATTTAAGGATACTTACAAAATTTCACTGTCAGAAAGTTGAAATTGGGGAATTTTCTACCCCACTCCACCAAATCTTTTCTACGCCATAAGGGGTCATTCAAAAAAGACGTCACTGGGGGGAGGGAGGAGGAGGCAACCAACAGAAATGGTGACGGCACCACCATATAAAATTCTGACCGCAACATATCTGGCCATGTGTTTAGCCACAACATGCCTTACGATACCTTACCTTACTTTGCCTTACTGCCTTACAATACTGCCTGCAACGAGAAACAAATTACTTTCAAAGAATCAATTCAATTTCACTTTTCTTAAAATCTCGTACAATTTTCATACAAGCGAATTACCCGTCCTCGAGTCAAACACAAACTGTAGTGCACGCGTCTTCATCACAAAACACTTCTCACGACATACTTGCATTCCCATCATTTTTCCTTCTTAATTCTCTGAAATACTCTTTCTAACCCTGTGTGTAAGCAACGCGATCATGTCCTTACCACAGTCCCTCCTTCAATTAATTGATTAATCAATCAACTGTCAACTGTGTACTAATTAAGATCATCACCGTCAAATAAAAAAAAACTATATGTGATGAATAAATGACACGATGTAAGTTCAGAAGTTTTAAATTAAATTTCTTTTTATCAAATCAAAAACTTGATATGATTTCAGATGAGGAAACCCAGGAAGATTAGTTGTAGGGATATTACATCAAAACCGAATTGTGTCAGATAGCAATCTATTTCAAACATTTTTACGACTTTATCTCTAAATTTTATCCACCACAACTCCGCTTCTACCTCAACTGCTATCAAATATGCAAGGGATCGTCTGTGTGCATCTGTATGAGAGCATTTACAAAATAGTGGTTCGTTTTGGAGAAATAATGCTCATTGGACGCAGAAAGGTCATAGCTTTCAAACTGATACCAATTCTAAAATTCTGGTTTACGCTGATTTTCTCATTCATTTTTCTCATTCTTCTTTTTCACTTTTTCCATTCTTTCGCGTCCCTTTCTTCTTATAGTGCCAAAACCCTGATGGAAACCATCACGGCAAGCCAGAGATAATGATACTGTCGTTTCAACTGCCAACAGAGCTAAACCAGAAGTTCATCTTTTTGACTTATTCCAAATGACGTTATAATCTATGTGATTGATTCACTTTCGGATGAAAAGCCTAGCAGTTAATATTGGATACTGTTCTCTTCATGAGTTCGCTACCCAGTCGTGTCAACAATTTCAATACATTACATTAGGTTAGCAGTAAATTTCGTCGGCATTGCCTAACGATTGTTTTTGTGCGCTCACAGCTACGCCCCTGTACTGTCTCTTCGAAAATCCAAATAATCCAACTGTCAACTCCAACTGATATGTATTTTTCAGTTCACCAACAACAACTGCATGTAACTCAATTAGATTGACATGCAAAGATTAATAATAAATTAATAGCATGTTTGCAAAGAGATAAATGATAACATGATGTTATCTGCATCTGATGGTGTTTGTGAAAGGACAATGTTCAGAGGAATTATTTTATAAAACACATTGAGTTGATGTGTTCATTATAAGAGGAATAGCCAATCTGGGTGGGGTATTGGAGTTTTGAATTAGCCATCAATGTAAAAATGCATCTTAGGAATCTTCTATCGATCAAAAGAAAAAAAATCGAATAAAATAATAGAAATTTTTTTGGAAATTTTATTATTCTTTTATTTTTAATAATTATCAAATCACACAGGATAGTCTACATGTAATATTATGACCCGAAATGTACTTCTTCACTAAGATCGACTTAAGATCCTTCCTAGTCAATGTGTTGTGCAATATATGTAGTGCGTGCACGATGATTTTTTTTTAAACCATGGCCAGCTTAAGCTTCTGCACATATGATTCTTTAACTAGAAGAAGAAACCATCCAAATGGCAGGGAAATCATTTTATTGTATTCGAACCAGGATTCTCTCTGTTTTCATTAATCTATTAAGGCCCAGTCTATATGTTTGAGCTTATATCGACATTTGTTTGGTTGGAAAACACATCATGTAGATTCTCTTATCATTTGTTGATTCTTGAAAACACTAAATAATCTAATATCTTGAAAATGTCGTTCAAAGGTTAACGACATAATATTGTGAGATTGTAAGATTTGTTAATCTTAATATATTTTCAAAAACAGGCAGTTATATGTAATGAATATATTGTTGTATTGATATCTAGTTGTCTTTGCTGTTAATATTAACACTGTTAATATAAATTGCAACTTTAAGATATGTTGAATCAGATTATCTGATAAAAACGACATCTCTGCCAGAAATACACTTTCTGGAATACACATTCACACACGTATGTATGGACACAGTTGTCACCAAAACCAATAAGAGACGTTCTAAATTAGCCAATTTCATATTATCCCTTTTTGAACTTGATGGGAAAACTCATTTGATTATGTTTTTAAAACGTGCAAATATTGACAAAATCTGATCAACAATTTGACCTTTCCTAAATCCCTTGGAAAACATTCACATTATTTTTCTTGCTGCAAATGATGAAACACTAAACCGGTAGTATTTGATCTGTAAAAAATATGCCTGTCCTTCTTGCGTAAACCTGTAAATCTATATTCCTCTACATCCTTTTTGTAATGTGTTTAATACTACTCTTCCAATTAAAACTCATCAAATGCATAGAATACCTTTCCTTTATCAAATAAATCAATAAAAAAAAATCACTACAGCTGAGATTGAAAATAGGATTAAACTAAATAAACTAAATAAATAAATAGATAGCAAGATAAGTCAATACAAGAAGTATTTTGTTAAAAAGAAAATCTTGGATTCATATATCCAATTTGATGAAAAGGCAGCATATTGAGATTGAATTAGACAACTTGTAGATGTCAGAACAATAAAGATGCATCAACGGGTGGAACAAAAATATATATTTATTCAAGCACAATATGATAAATAAAAAAAACTTTAGTTTATAAGCATTTTTTTCTAAATTAATTGTTTTCAAGGATGGAAAAATGTTTTTTTTTATAATTTACACAGTGAATATGCATTAACGCAGCTGAATAGAAAAAACATAATTGGTCAATCGTGAGAAAGATATCCAATTTTACGAAAAATTATGCTTTCGTAAATATTTATTTTTCTATGTATGTATAAAAAGAATAAGGTATTTGTATCCTAAACGTTTTTTAGTCACATATTCATATTTTAGAGGACTTAATTGAAAAATATCATCCAAACTTATTGGTTTGGCAAATATTATTTTACAGATTTGTATTTTTGATATACTTTTTTTAATATAATATGACGAAAGATATTTCTTGATATAAAATTGTTGTTTTTATGCATAATGCATGTTTACCTTTGATGCAGGTTGTATACCTTGTTGGCTTTGCATGTTGTTTACATTTTGACTAATACTCTTCTTTAGGTATTACAATATCTCTTTTAGGTCGCTTCATACTAGGTATGTATAGCGAGAAGAAGAAACGTGGGTTTGTTTTTAAATTATGTGCATAAAAGATATTTTATGTGTATATTGTGTAGTGCAGCATATTGATAGAAAATCATAATTATTCAAGACTACAGTGTAATCACATTAAGAAACTATTGATTTTGTAGTAAATTACACAAACGGTATATATTTTGGCCAACAGCGGGGGGTGGAAGAAAAAAGCGAAATTAGGAAAATAGGGAAGAAATAAAGAGATTTCTATTGTTTCGCACCATAAAACAGGGAAGAAAAAGTGAAATGGTGGGGGGAAGAGATAAGAACTTAAATATTTACAGTTGAATTACACTTTTGGTATTTGAAGGCATATGAAAAATGGATTGATACCTACTTAGGTATTACAATATATCTCTTAGATAGCTTTACGAAATACGTATGGTTAGTGGAACGTGTTAAAAACGGCTTGTTTCGTGTGCAGAAGTGTTATTTTTGTATTGTATAGTGGTACAGGTTATTGATGGAGAATCATATATCAGGGTCCATCCCTACAGAAAGATATTCAGGTTTTTGTTATTACATACTATAGCATATTATACTATTACATACTATAGCATATTATACTATTACATACTATAACAATGTGTAATCATGTTGAGAAATTGAGAAATTATTGACTTTACTATTCTCTTCTCTCATTAGCATTTTTAAATTATTTTGGAGTTTCCTTTTCTCTCTTGAAATGTTATCCAAACTAGATAATTTTATATTGTAATTCTTTTATGGTTACAACCCAATGGAAACATTAGAAAGAACAAAAATATTGGATTGAAAATTAAATTGAAAATTGCAAAAGATGGTACTTTTCGAAGGTATTTGTATAGAAAAGTAACAACTTTTGGTTGAAAAATGAAAAATGGATTGAAACCAACTTCAAACTTTTCCTTCGACGTTTTTCAATGTTATCTATATTTTTTATTCTTTTAATCTTCAAGAAATTAATCTATTTTCAAATCCAAAATATGAAGACTAACAAACTTCTTTTAACCAAATAATTACCAGAGTTATGAATAATTAATGAGCTATGTGTCAATTAGACTAAAATAGATATTCTATTAGAATTCGTCATCATTTAATTAGTATCCATACCAAATTTCAGGTTAATCTGACAACTTTTATTTTTTGGGGGCTTGGGCTGTCTGTCTGTTTGTCTGTTTATTTTTAGAACTCGGGACCGTCATTTTCGGATTCCTCGTATTGATTTTAGTAACCATACCGATTTTCAGGTTAATCCGATGAATTTGAATTTTTGAGGGTGGGGCTCATTTGCGAGGGATGGGGTCGTTTTTCAGGAAAAGGGCTATCTAGATGTTAAGCTTGTGATGTCATGGTTACGTGGTTTAAGTCACGTGGTTATGACGTAATGGTTGCTGGTGTCGTCTTTGAGTTAGGGGACCGCAGTATATTGCGATCATTTCCTCTACTACATCTCAAATGCTTAAATCTTAGAATGATCTTAAGATAAAGAAACAAAAGACGATTGCATAGTAAATACAGAGCCAGAGGAACCTTGCCACATATTGGACCACAAAGTCCATCTAAACTTGTTCATTCAAGCTAAATGAACATACACAGAGAACTGAAAACTCGTAGCTCTCTCTCACGGTGCATTTGGATTTTTCATGTAGCACTTGACTCTCAATTGGATTATTAGACAAAAATATACTAATTAATTAGTCGTCTGTACTTTAGGTCGGCGTCTGTTTTTTCACACCTGATACGACTTTTACACTTTGTAGTCACTAGATGGGCGGTTAGTTTCTTCGACGTCATTTACCTTAGTACGAATCCTCACATCAATGTAAACTTTCAAGATAATCCAATCGGATTATCCCTTTTAATCTTTTTCGGTTTATGTTGGAAAGCAGTTACTTCCTTTTTTGATATCCCTTTAACTTAAACTAACACGCAGGTTGATACGATTTAGTTATTTATTTTGCGTCACGAGGTCCAATATAGTCATTTGCAGTACCATATCTCTTTTCAATTGATTAACATTCTTTTTAGCTTATAGACCTATTTCTAGTCTACGTCATTTGTTTATGTTTTGCCTCCAAACCGCGTTTAAGACTGGATTCTACTGATAATAAAATTCGCAAATGAACTATAAAAATGAATGCATTTGTTTGAACAAATGTTGCATCGACAATTTAAGAATACACATTTGTATTATAAAGAATGATTATAGATAATCAGGTATTAAATTCATGTAAAACTGTAAATAAACTTGTTAACACCCTCACTTGTCATTATTCCATCCAATCAATTTTATGTATTGTAATAGTTACAAGACCTACAAGACCGGTTTTGGAGGCAAAATTCCACAATGTAAACAAAAAGTGACGTAATGGAAACAGGTCTATAAATCATAAGTTTATTAACTTATACTTATGAAATTCATGCGCTCATTCAATGTTGAATTTTGAGAATTTTAAGCGTGGAAATCTCTCTCTCGTGTTGTTATCACCTAGTTTAATGTGATACGTTTGTAAAAGTAAGAGAGCAATACAAGATATCAGCAAATATGGTGAGTTTCTTATACTTCTTTAAGCATTTGTCTTAATATGAATTAAGGTTATGTAGGTAATAGGAATAAATAGATTGACAACCTAACATAAGTAGTAGAAGAAAGATGTGACGGAAGATGTAATGAAAAATTAGATTTATTTAGATTAGTCAAGGTACAATCTTTGCGAGCTAGCAATTAAGAATTGGACTATCGATCTAATAGACTTAAAGAATTCTTATGGTGTTTTTTAAGGCAATGGCGATGTTTAAAACCCGTAGAATGATGACATACAATATTTAGCATATTGAGGGTTGAAGTAACATTCGGCCACACATCAGCTGTCGGGCTTCTCGTCATATCAAGCGGAAAAGAACGAAGCATAGTTGAATGGGGATCATAAGGATCCAATTTCCGTCCAAATGTTACCTAAAGATGATTTTTCTTATTGCGTATGATGACATCTCACCTAATGTATAATATGAATAATCTATTAATCTATTCCATACATTCCGAATGCAATTTGATCAAACCTCTCCCGTAAAAATAAAGATATAGTAAATTAATCACGAGCAGAACGCAATTGCGTGACATAAATCTCATATTGTGACCATAGTCAAACAAAATGACCGACGTCTAGTTTCCGTTCCTAATAATATGTTGTCTGAAGACAGATTAATACCAACGTAAGCTAATTAAGGTCTTATGAAACAGCACGCAATGTTTGCAGACTTATACAGACGTATCTTTTGTTTTCCTCAATGCATGGTATGTAAGTGGTACGTTGAGATCAAACACTCTCTTATATGCGCACAGTGCAAACATTCACACATATAGAAAGATATACATTGCACATTTACAGCACAGGGAAGCAGAATACAGATGCTACTTCTTCTTCTGGCAGTGCCGAAGAGAATTAAAAACCAGTCCGTCAGAATTTATAATGGAATTCACTTTAATATACTTTAATAAGTCCACTGCGATTTTCTTTTTTTGTCTGAATGTTTAAAGTTCTACTATATTAAACTCCGCACGCGGGTTTTTAAAGTAATCTACGCCTACTATTCAAAGAAGAGATAAAGTCTCTACCCATAAACAAGAGATGATGGAGGATGATTAGACTATTACTCTAATAGGTGATGTTTCGCTATTGCACCTTTCCCATCAACATATTTGACTGCATTGACGTTTAGACACCATTTTGCGTACTATTACTCGTGAAATTCATCAATTATGCATCGAGTGAGATAACCTTTCAACAAAGATTGTTGGATAAAAAACATGAAGCAACACTCATTCATACGTCCATCTTAAAGAAAAACCTTGCACTCATCTTTCATAAGATCTTCTTTAGTTACAAGAGACCAGGCAATATGTCAACTTAATGATACTAAAGCTTCCCCTAATACCCAAATAAACAAGTGATAACCCATTAAGATGCTTTTAACATCTTTTATACCTTTTAAATCTTTAAACGTAGTTAATCTACCATCTTGCGCTAACGTTTGTGTGTAAGCCAATTATGATGTTCTTTAAATCCAGTTATATATGAATGTGTACATACCCACAAATCATTTCGCCTTGCATACAACATTACTCAATCGTGATGTAGGGTTATTGCAAATAAGTACTGTAAGTTGCAAACGTGCATAGAAATTTCTGCTGATGATTCAGGGATGTTGAAAGTTGCGACATTTAGTCAACATTGTTTTTGTTGCAATGAATGGATCAAAGTTGATCTAAAGTTGTATCGTTATTGATATTATGTAACCGCATACATACTTGTATGAGCAGTTCTTGAATTCACGTAGATACGTTAGTTACGTTAGTTACGCACTTATTAATTTTCCGAAAATTTCCACCAGGACAACTTTATTCCACCCCCACTGATTTTGAACTTTCATTTTTTAGACGTTTGAGATAAATGTATTTGTCTTGGTTGGAGACGTTTCTCGGTCTTTTTTCAGCCATTTTTCTACACTTTTTTCGTCTTTGAGATGTTTTACATTAAAGTATTTGCCTTGAGTGGAATGCTAGCGTTGCCTGAATGGAAAATAATCGCGAACCATTCATTCCATTTATTCGAGACCCCATTTTTCAATTTTTGCACACCCCAATTATTTCCCAATTATTTCCACACGCCCCTCTTATTTTGGACTTCTTTGTAGTTCAATAATATGTTTCGCGGTATTTGCATCGAGATTTACCCACCCCTACAGAATTATGAAATGTGACGAAGCCTCCATTTCCCTGCAACATAAAATGGAATACATTTCAAGTGCTAACAAGTAAAAATGATTCATTAATTTTTCTGAAGATGATCACTACCGAAATGTTAAGTCAATTCATTGTCTATCAAAATTATCATCAACAAATGCTTTCATTTAATCATATTCATAGTTTTGATTTGTTTGTTACGAAGGCGTGAAATGACTATAATGACAGTCGGATGAAATTTAAAGAAAACTTCTTTGCTTCTTTTGTATTATTTTCTGTATGTAGCTTTCCTACTTAAAAGGATGAACTTTTCACAAAACAAAACTTGATTTACAGTCATCAAGTCGGATAAAGATAAAATTCCTTCCATAAACCTATTTACAATTTATGGGAAATAAAATGTTTTAGCCTTTGAATTAATTGCGTGTGAGAACCAGGTGCAAAGACCCTCTTTATAAACTGGAATACTGGTTTCTGTCTACTTCAGTGCACTTTCCAATGCAAAGACGGAGTTTCCTTTCTTTAAAAACTTTCGTAAAATCCTTTATTGGGTTTTATTAATTCATTAGACCTTTTTTCACATGTCAATTGGGGGAATTAGTCAAATATTTTCTTTTCTGTCAAAAATTCTTGACCTTCATTTGACAGTTTTCTAATTCATTATAAAACAAGTACCAGCCATATGTTAATGCCATACTAAATTCTAACATTTGTTTCGTTTTTAGGTTAACTCAATAATATTTAATACCATAAAGATGTCGACAAAATCAAGAAACAGTAATAAAAGTGCACCTTGCGAAGGCGAAAACCGAAAACCGACGGCTATGCGAACACTTAGCGACAAAATATTCAACAAGTTTCCAAATTTGAAAAGTAGTAACGGAGATTCGTCATCTTCGTCCTCGTTATCACCACGATCATCGTCGTTTTCCGCTGGGAGTTTTCGTCGCAAAAAACCGCCTCCGCCTGACGAGGATTATTTCGAACCTATTACAGATATGAGTGCGTATTATTTGAAATTTTGTGAGCTGCGCCTACCTGGATTAAAAGAAACAATAGAGACAGCAAATAAGATATATAACCATCATAAACCGTACCTAAAATCGCATTTAAAATCGTTAATATCAATAGACAAACAAGGTATACTAATAAAAGAGACTGTCCCTGCTATACGTACAAACGACGACGATTTAATGGAACCGAACCCTGTTGGCAATCAAGAAAACACCGAAATAGAAACATTATACAAATCACGCAGGATAATATATTGTGGCGTGGATAAATTACACCAAAGACTTTTTGTGTTTAATTATCAACACGGTGCACGTCCAGAAAATATACAAATACATGTCATCGTATGTAAAACGAAGGACGACGCAAAGACAATCGCAAAAGTATTAAACAAGATATTCCAGGTAATAAATAAGGCTAGCTATCAAAATGAAAAAGAAGAACGCAAAAAACACGCAGAAGCTATTAAAGATACGTTGATAACGAAATCGAGTCAAAGTTTACAGCGTTTCCAGAGTTACAAAAGTACTGGGTCGGGTAGTAACGAATCGTGTAGCGTTGGTTGTGGATCTGGTGAATGGATTTCAGACAGCGATAATAATGCAGTTTGTGTATCATCAATTGCATAGTGAAAAATGTTCATTAAGATATACCTCTGTATGGGTTATTGGAATTAAATGTCGAGAAAAAATGTTTAACGCTGTTTAAAATATTAATTTTCAAAAAAGGAAAAATTATGAAAGAATTTTAGTTTGTTGACTGCAAAAATATGAGTATATATCGGGTTTTGTCGGAAATTGTTCCGATTTATGGTAATACTAATTTATCGGGTTTATTCGGGTAAAAGAGAGATGTATGTAAGATTATGTTAACGCATGCGTGTGAGTGAGTATAGATGCTTTAGCGTGTACGTGTCTTAGAGTCTGTGGATAGTGGAAATGGAAATAAGTTTTGAAATAGTGCCTTTACCTGATTATTGCATTCTATTGTTGATTTTTAGAATGCCTCATCAAAATCATTTTTTTCAAGAAAAGGTAACCACATGCCAATAGTTATTCAAAAACCGATGGTGAAAACTGGATTTTCATTTTTTCGGTTAAATTGATTTTTTTATTGAAATGTTTTTTCGAAAGTGATTTTTAAGTGAAAGTGCGTATGTCTGTGAGAGTAAAGAGTTTGTGAGCGTTATTATAATAGTTGTTTATAATACAAAAAAAGATAACTAAATAAATAGGAACAATATGTTTCAAAATAGAACCAAAACAGAAAATAAAATCGAAAAAATGTGTCATTAACTATTGCTTTTTTTCTTTTCTTTTTATTGTTATCAATTTCTGCTTACCCTAAGGATAATTTTAAATACCCATGATTTTTAGAATTAAGTACGGTATAAGAAGGAGGATGAGAATGAACGGGTTACTTTGCACATTTTGCAAAAAAATAATAAACGGGAGGTCTAGAAGAAACGGGGTGGAGGGAGGGGGTGCACAATCTTCTCCACCCAAGACAAACATGGGTCTGGAAAAAACGGGTGGGGGTTGGGGGGTCGGGAAGAGGGGTGCACAATTATTTCGTTATCATGTTGTACTGGCGTAATAAGATTAATATTAATTGGACAATCTAATGCATGGCCTAAATACTCGTGGCAGTGTGTTTGCGCTTGCTTGGAAAAAGCCTCAGGATTTCCGCAAGAAGATTTTCCATATATGAAAGGTAACAACACTACGCTATTGAACAAAGATTCTCTCATAAGGAGCATTAGCCCCCGAAAGCAAATCTAGAAGCCAGAAAACTTGCCTGGAAAGTACAATTCCTTAAAGGCTTGAAACTTAAAAGTTTCGAGATTACACCCTGACCCGCTATATTTTGACCCACCCCCAGTTTACAAGAGCTAAATTCGTGTTTGGTTGATATAAAGCCTGCATCTTGAAGTTGATTCAACGGTTTTTCAACGTCCATTATTATGTACGTTGTTGAGTAATCCTGAACAAGAAAAAGAACAAGATCTTACTTCCGCTACTTCCACTACTTCCGCTACAGCTAATGTTTTCATGTTTCTGTGGGATGAGTAGAGAGTGAAAGGGCAAAATATCAAAACAAGTGAAGCAACGAGATTTATGAGAAAAAAAAATCAATTTCTCTCTCATCGTGAGTGCTCTGCATTTGTGGATAAAGAACCATTCGTGACAAGATCGTCCAATTGCATCCACTATTATTGCTCTCATCAAAGCCGTGCACAAATGTTCATTTAAAGATAAGACGATGTCTTTATCTTATTTCAATAGCGTTTCATAACCATATGATATGATAACTATAATATCCAGGTGCAAGCGAGTAGAGACAAACAATTATATTTCTACTTTTTCTACCTTTTCCCAGTTCTTTTGTAACATTTCTGGTTTTTCTTTTTACATTAATTGTAAACCTTATTTTCTCACTGTGTATGTTAATATCATCGATTTCAATTCTCACATAATTGTCAATTGATGTTAATATGCGAATGTCTTGTTTACCCCCCCCCCCCAAGCATATAAAAGATATAAGATATAAAGCAAAGATAGCTTCCGAGTCGATTTACCAATACATAAAAAAGAAAAAAACGATAGGCCTACATAAGACCATGAACGGAGATTTTATATCTAATATATTGTATGAACAATACTTTCATTAAAACAAGCCTTTCATTAGTTATACCCTATTAGTTTCAACAGTAGAATCTTCTTCCATATAATAAAGCTCTGATACAAATGGTAGACAGCCTTTCCCCACCGTGGGTCAAATAACTGTCGATTAGAATTAGCTTCACTGCTGACCAAACTTTTCTACCTATACCCTATTCTATCCTTTCCTGTCCACATCTTTTGACCGAAAATATCATAATCTAATTCTTAATCAATTATAATATTCCTAAAAAAACAATCCCTTTCAAATATATTAACTTCAGAATGATCAAAAGGTGGATCAGAAAGTAGATTGCAAGAAAAACTCTAGAAAATGCTTTACGGGCCGGTCAACTGTGGATTATGGACTACCAGCTACCGACTGCCAACCACTACCCTGATAAATTATTCTATAGACCTCAGATCTCAATTCGGAGAGAAAGAATAAACCTAAACGCATCAATTTAGCAAAATAAAAAAGAGATCCAAAAACTACTTTTAACTACAGTTATTTGATTTTACCTTTTATTTATTTAATAGTGCCAAAATAGAGTCATCTCAGCTTATTCATAACCGTGTTGTCTTTTCCTCATGCTAATGTAGACTCCTTTGAAGACATCAAATCCAGCCAACACGCCAGCACCTGCAACGCCACGTAAGATATTCGCACCTTCTCCTTTCATCATGGACATCACAACTTCATTCTTCAAGATTTGGACGGTACAATCAATGGACTCCTTGTACTTGACAGCTTGTCCCGATGTCATCATCATACGTCTTCGGATGGTATCAATTGGATATGAGATCAACCCGGAAGTGACAGTAACACCATATCCCAAAAGGAAGGATTGCATGGGACTTCCGTCGTCTCCAATCAAAATAGGTTTCAATGAATCGTAAAAACCAGTAGCATCCTCGGTAAACGACAATACCAACGCATGAGATAAGGACATGTTCATTAGATGGGTGTCAGTTGTGGACATCTCACAAAATCCTAAAAATACATTTTTGGCTCTAACTCAGCATAGGATTAATATTTCAACTTGATTTTTTCAGGAAATATGTATTATGTAGCATAAAGACCATTGAGTTGAAAAAAATTCTGTTTATGTGCACAGGGAAGAACAGAGATGGATTTGGAACG
>JAUKPT010000255.1:0-22533 GCA_032273505.1 Nanomia bijuga | reverse complement strand
TACATCTTTTTTTATTTTTTTATCTCTTCCCTTTAAAAAAAAAGGTAAAAAAAAACACAAACAAAGGGGTATATCGCTTAAACTCTTGAGACATCTAGAAAGGGTGGGGGGTCGAAAATTTTAGTAAATTTGAAAGGGGGGTTGACACTTAGTGGGGGGGTTCTCTTTAGAAAGGGGGGCGGGGTTCGACCCCCTCTAGAAACTATGCTCTAATATTCCTTCTCTGTAAATTCATCGATTTTTATCTTTCAATTCTTTTAGCAGTTTTTTATCTTCTCTTTTCAGATGTTAAAAATATTTCATAATTCTAATGCAATTAGGACAAAAAATTCAAAATTTTCGTCTTCATTTATTGTTGAATAACAGGGAAATAACGATATTTTTCTATCGAGGAATGCAAAGGGTATTATTTAGGTCACATTATTTTACAAAATTGGATTTATGTTTATATGCACTTTTAAGATTTCTGTCCCCCTTGCCCAAGGTTCGTTGTTGCATAACGAAGGAAGTCTTCAATATGTGATTTTTATCTGGAAAAGTTGAATACATGGTATCACGGTTTAAAAATCAATCTTTTCGTGCAAATTGCACAATAGTCAATAAGTCAGTTTTCATAGATAAATATTCTATTTGTGTTTGTAAAAACATGATTTTTTTCCATAAAAATGAATAGGTAATTTATACTATTTTCAACAACGTGAATTTTTAATTTCGCATATAAGATCAAGTTTTTCAATTTAAGAGGACCCACGTAATTTATTAGACGCAAGGAGTTACTCCGTTGATATACTTAAGTATCCAGGGTTTCTACTCAAACAGTTTCAGAGAGACAAAAGAATAAGATCATTTTTATTGTCATGGATTTTTTTTGGAAACAAATTTGACATTTACAAGAATCTGTACAAAGTAAATAACGCATCTCCCTAAGTACGTTGACTAAGTAAACATAAAAAAATAAAAATTTGCTTTGGAATTCACTCCAATAACCGGCATCTAAATACGCACGAGTGAGAAATTTAATATGTTAAACCAGGGGGATAAGTTTAGTTTGGTAAGTATACGCACGAACATCCATCTTTAAAGAAAATTTTCGGACAGATTTTTAACACACTTAAATATTAATTTACTGATTCATTCTCAATGGCCCTTCTATCAAATATTTCATTCAATTTCACACCCGACTCTTCTAGAAGAAGCTAGCAAGGCTCGAGACCACAACGAACAAAAAATAAAAAAAGAACATTGTACAAGACATGTTAGGGGGCGACTTGTCCATAAAAGGGGGGAAAGATTGGGACTCATGAGGGCTGGGGATGGGAAATTGACATGGGAATGAATTGATAATGAAGGAATGCATCTCGAGTCGAATTAGTCTTCTAAGTTACTCTCTTGAGCAAATAAGTGGGGAAGAATGACTAGCAAATCTGTTTCAGTGGAGTATGCACTGAAAGCAATTAAATGTCTTATCGGTTACCTAACATAGCATAGCACACCGTTTACCAATCAGTTTTGGCTCAGGATTTGTGTTAAGCCTGTAACGGATTGAACCCTTCAATGAAATAAGGACAAATGTATGGGATAGGAAAAGGAAATATAGGTCCCCCTACCCCACAAAAAAACCCACCCTCTTTCGCAACATTCCCGGTTTACTTTTTGATGAAAACTAATGTATAAAAAAGGATTTGTAATACATACAATAACATACAAATCAATTTAAAGGTTTGCAAGACTACTTTTATGTTTACTTCATATTACTACATACGTAATCTTTTATATATTTTTTTTAAACGTAGTCTAAATTTATGAGATCTAGTACCATCAAGCATGTTCTGGTTACAGGGACAACTGAAAAGCAGCTAATGGCATTCCTCCAACAGATGCAACATCGATTCGCGAACGCGAACATACTTGATAGTAGAACCTCGTAATAAATTTGCCATTCAATTCGTTAATTTACAACAAAATTCATTTACTATCAACAAGGAAAAAAACAAAACAAAAATAATCGTTCGGATTTTGTGGCACTAGAGAAATGATGAGATAGACGATACTGTATTTTGAAAGCTTTGAGAGACAACTCGAGTTTGAAAGAAACTTCAGTACTAGTACTGTGACATATTGCCATAAAATGCGACTAAAATACATTTTCCATTTAATCAGTCTTTTTAGCAACTTCAGTGCTGGCCATAATCAGAAGTTGCTTGTGAAAAAAAATCGGTTTTGTTTTTTTGGTTTACAAGCTTCTCACGTTTGTTGACGAAAATATTATTCCATTCCTCCGTATATTTGCCGGAAATTAAAGATTAAACTTCTCAAAACAATACAAAAAAAAGAGAAAACGTCTTTAATTAACAACAGAAACATTTAATGAAACCGATTAAAACAAGTGTTCGAGAAGCTTAGAAATTCACTCTATTGGTGGATCGACTACAACTAGGAAGGATCAAGTTCGATCAGAAATGAAAATATTACGTCAGAACAAACTTAAATACGACGTTTTAAAAGAGCAATTATAGATGACGTCAGAAATCGTATCATGCGACTAAAAGAGATCGATTTTGTCATATGATGATTGTACACGTGACGGATGACATCATGTAAGTGTCCTTTGAAATATTTAAAAGGTAAGACGTAAAGGTTTAAAGGCTAATTATCGTTAACTGACACACAGATATACATCACACGCCGAACACGATGACAGGCACGTTGACAGGCACACTCGGCAATATACGTTTTACTTAACATCTATTAAATGCCTCACAAGAACAGCTAAGAACCTTTAGTCATCATTAGTCGTCTATTTTTGTTGACGTCGCGATACGATTGCGTCATATTTTGTGCGCTGAATGACACCAGCCTCAAACTACAAATGCAGATAGGATATGTTCAACCAAATTTTTAAAAGACACTCGAGTTTTAAATGATGACCATTGACCATCAATATTTTAGTGCCAACAAAATCACGAAAAAAACGCGAAAAAAATTGTAAAAAAAAAATTATGCCATTAAAAAATGGCAATTGTATTTGTTATGCCAAGTCTTCGATAACTTAGACTTGAGACAGTATTTGTCACCGTCTCTTTACTTTAAGCAATCAATGACACAATTCGTTCACATAATAATACAGAATTATAACAATAACAACAATAATAACAATAATAAACATAATAATAACGATGAGACGAATAAAAATTTTCATACCAGCTAAATTAAATAAAACAATACAAAAAAAACAACAAGCGGTGTGCATTGAACTAAATGCACATGCGCGTTTCTCTTAGTTGCTTCCAAATTATAATTATGATTTAGCATAAATTTCTAAACAAGAACCCACGGGTGGTGTACTTACGCCATTAACCGGGGCTAAATTATATTCACTATTGAGACTTTAAAAAAATGGGAAACAAAATTAATACAACGTTAAAAATAACAAAAACAACACAGGTCAAGGGATTGTCTACAAATTATGCGGAAATTTAATGTCTCATTGGTTTGAAATCAAATCATCAAGAATCTCATAGGTTAAATCCAACATGCCATCATTTGATGTCCTGTTAAAATGAACAAATTTTGATGAGGTAATTTAAATATAATTTGCATATAACCCCTTGGATTTGTACTGAACACGCGTGAAGAGGATTTTATGCAAATGAATTGAAGGTTTAACTGAAAAATTAGTGGAAAATGAGCACATAATGCCTTTTTTATAAGGATTTAAAATAAAGATAGAAAAGTACACACGATTTTTGTTTTAACAATATGATTCTGACGAAACAATGTACGCGAATTTCAACAAGGATTGGCATTGCTAACACAATTAACCTCTTTTGGTTAATATAAATATGATACTCCATGGTCTAATCTAAAAATTAAGGGCAGCATCCAGTGGTTTTGAAAAAGGGCATATTTTTAGGAAATATAACATTAAAAGGCACATTTTTTCTGTTTTTAATGGGCAAAATCGTTTCATGCGTCCGACGATGTTTGGACGCTTATTCCACCTAGATTAGCTCCTGTACTCGAAATCCTTAGTGTTAAATCCATCATGTTAAGGCTTAAAAAAGTACGACAAATACTATATAATAAATTCTTTAAAATCAGCCACTAATTTCTGACAGGAGAAATTGAAATGTTTCCTTCAAAATACAAAGCAACAAACCTTCAACCATTAAAAACAACATTGACAACAACAACAAAATACTTGTTATATAAACTATAATAGAATAAAAGAAATCAATTGGCAGAAAACCTGAAATCATTAAAACAACCAAAAAGTGGCTGGTACAGGACTCTAAGTGTACTTATGGCTATATTTTAAGGTGGGAACTACACATTCAAAAAACTCGTTTCATACAAAATTTATTTTGAATACTATTGACGATTATATCAAAAGAAAAGATCGAGGAAAGAAATGGAAGTTGAGTCATGGAAGGAAGAAGGTGAAAGATATCTGAAGTAAAAGATAGGTGGAATCTAACGATGTGAAATTCAGAGTTTTCTCTTCTATTGACTCACAATACAATATTACGAATCCTTTGTACTTTCAACTCTTATCACACAAATGCAAATTAATTCAGATAATATTCACGTACTATTATTAATAGCAAGAAGAGGAAAGGGATTAAAAAACTGTTACGAGGAAACAGGATATTTAATTGACAATTTAGTCTTCCCATACATGAAATGATAATTTTTATGCGTCGTTGAAGGAAATATCCTTAATCCATATCCATCCTCCTTATTGTGAAGATACTTCGTTTCATTTCGTCATTCGTTCGTACGTAAACGAAATTGTTTACAACTCAGTACAACTTCCCATTTTTAAGTATTTGGTGGAAGTGCCTTCTAACGTTGCCATTTGTACTACATACAGTCCTGTAACAGCTATAAACAACGAAAATAACACTCAAAATCTTAAATCCTGAAAAACAAAAATAGGAAGTATTCTAAATCGCATCTTAGTCCAATTATTGAAATTCATGAAGGTCGAAATCAATTGTAACTGAAGGACTAATTGAGCCCACTCGACACCAAGAAGTTTATGAGGTGATTCATCTCCCTATTTGACCTAGATTTGCTTCTATCAAATGAACACATATTTGGAGCAGAGAAAGCCAAGTATTGATAGTTAACAGACAAAAATCTAAATATAATAACTAAACAATTCTTTGCTTCCAGAAGAAAAAGAAATTCCACATACGTTTTTTTTTTACTATTATACAATATTGTCGTCGCACAAAAACAAACAAAAAAATTACATAAACAAATGGAAAATGAATATCATGTTTTTTTTTTAGTATATTTCTTAGAACATTCAGTTTCATTTGATTTGCATAAGTGTGTGTATGTGCATATCAAACCAGACAAACTTTCGTTTACAATTTTGTATTTAGATAAGCTGATTCCTCCAACCGACATTTTAAATAGAAAAAGAAAAACTCTTGGAGTCTTTAGACGCTCTAGAAGACACTCTTAAAGCAGACTACATGATCTAGTGCAAAATGAAGGCAAAAGGCCTAGTAAAGATGGAGTTATCTTTAAGCCTACCTTGCATAAACAAGTCTGACTCTTTTTATCTAAATTGTCATTTTTAGAAACAGAAACAGCTTAAATATTCATTATATTCCAACAAGCTAACTAAGATATACCCGTAAAATATAAATCGCTAATAATTCTTTCTATATACATTAAACAATTCGTGAAAATTTCAAAAGAAAAAAAATTAGTCATAATTCATGTACCTTATTCATTTGATAAAATGATGTCATATTTTTAATTCTATAGAGATGCTCCTGCACGATCATTTTTCAATTATCATTGCCATTGCTGTATTCACACTTTTCTGGAACAATAATTGAAAAAATGAGTTTGTAGAAACACCCAAACCTACTCAATAGCATTATCTTTAATATGTGACAATACACTCAAATTGGGATTTACTTTTCCTTCAATGCATGAATAAATTTAATCTTTCACAAATTGGATTTCTTTGTGCTTCTTTCTATCTAATTAAGCACCTAACCGAAATGAACTTGAAGTGCCACGGTATGACTTTTCCATTACAACACATGTTTGATGTCATTTTTCTATATGTTGTGTTCATAACTGGTGCACATCCAATGTATGGTGCCATAATTAGGAGAAAAAATATTGTGACCAATTTAAGTGGAGAATGATAATGCTTTGAGATTAACCCCTAGAAAACATTACACTGCATAACTAATTTTGTTGTATCCTTTTCGTTGCTTACTATATGATAAAAAATGAAGTTAAAGCTAACAGCACTAGAACAAAATCCCTAAACTTTAATCCATTGTCCGAACACGTCAAAAATGATTAATAGGAAAGAAAAAATCAGGATAAAATATTTTCTTTTGCTGAAATCGCATATTGAAATTGATAGGTTAAAAGGTTAAAAATGTATAAAAAGAAACTAAAATCATCCATATCATTCAGATTATTACGATTTTGAATTTTATCCTGTTCAGACTTTTAGCAAGGAAAAACAAGACCTTTTTTGTGACCAAATAATAAAATCCTTTTTTTAAGAATAAACACTAAACCTAAAAGCTATTTGTTATTAAACGATAAAAACAAAAACAACAATAAAAGCAAATAAGATGATCACGTTAAGTGTTTTTGCAGAGAAAAAAAATCTTGTTGATATATACCAACCAAAAACAAAAACAAATCTTTATCTTTATCATCTGACAACTCTTGGAGTAACATTTACCACTCTACAGATCTCATCCATATACTCAAAAATTCAAATGAAATATCACGAATCCAGTCGCAATTATGTAAAGACGAAAAACGGAAGATTTGAGCTGATTTTATCATTTCATAGTTGTAGTATGTTGTTGCTAACCAACCATCGTTCTGTTGAAGTTAAAAAACAAAATTTGAAAAGAAACTTTCAGTGTACAAATTCTGCCGATTCATTTTGAAACGCTCCACCTGGATTGGTGGATATTGATGATAACATCTTAACCACTCACTTTAGTCGCACATTTAGGGGTTATTCTGACAAGTCCATTTACTCTTGTCACATTCATTTAAGTCAATTTTGCTGAGTATAATAATTCTTCATTTTGAAATTTTAGGGAGTTCTACAAGGTTATGTTTTACACTCCGTTTATCAAATATATAGATATGTATATATTGTAGTCGAAAACATTGATAGCCTAGTTAATTTTGGCACTCTTTCAAGTCTTTTTACTTTTAGTATCAAATTTTTTTTCGATTTGAAAATTTGTTATGTACATATTTTTTGTGTTGTTGCTTTATAAATTGTATATTTAATTACCACAGCGACGGCAGCAGTAGCAGCAGCAGAAGTGCATCATGGGTAACAAACAATACCAATAGTCATGTTGATAGATGACTTTGATTCCACACAGAGCGATGATTTTAATTTTTATTTGATGCTGCGAGTTAAGGTGACACAACAGCATTGTGTGTTTAAAACCACCCTTACCAAGGATGAGGAGAATCTGTTAGTTCTGGTTGAGGTGCAACAGTTGAACTAGAAAATCAATAACATAAAAATAAAGAAGAAAACCAGATTTCCAAAGTAAAAACCAGAGTGTTGCACATCTAAGCAAATTCAATTTAAATCAAAAGGTTGGCGATTCATATTTCCAGACAAGTCGTAATTCTCTTTTACGTGGCACTGCTAAAAATATAGTATCCCTGTCAGCCCGAAGGGCATTGTTTGGTGAGAATTCTTCAAATTTAGATGTCCCTGTGAAGATATCAAAGGACTTAGAAAACAGAGATCAATTCTGGCAATCATAACGATTTCAACGTTTATAGCCAATAAAAGCTTGTAGCATGGGATTGAAAAAAGGATATTTCTTATGGGAAAATTACAAAATCATGACATCAGCTAGGATACTTACGATTGGAACTGTCTATATACAGGTGATGCTGTGTTGAGACACAATGGAATAACACCAGATTTCCGATGCATGTCACTTATAAAATTGTACACTGCATCTTTTACTTGATGAACTGTATAGAGATTTTCTTCATAGCTCATGTCATATGGAAGAACAGTACAAGGTTCCAATTCTATCGCAAATAAAGAAAGAAAATAAATTAGGGGGAGATCTAAATTTTTTGGCCTCAAAACCTGTTGGGAATCATGAATATAGAATTTTCTTGGTCTTTTAGCAAAGCAAGGGATCAGATGCAGACACTTCTGCCTTGATTGGGGTTCAATTCTGAATAATTCACATCGATCAGAATCTCCCTGGGAAACACTCAAAATGTGTTAAAGAATTCAATTTGCTTGATCTTTTAGGGTAAATCAAACTTTAGATAAAAAAACAATGGAGAGAAAAACTAAAGTCAAAAAAAACTAAACCACTCACCACTGGCATACTGTCTTCCTGAATTAGTGGAAACACAACATGAACACATACAAGTATGATAACGTAATTGTCCCTCTTCGAGGTATGGATGCGTGAGTGCATCTGCGACAGATATTCGTTTATATGGATTAAATACTAACATTCGACACAATAAGTGGACAGCTTCGTGATTAGCTCGACTCGATAAATGATGTAGCGTTTGCATTGCTGGTGGGTGATAAGGTTGCGATACAATATATCTGAACGCACCTTCACTTGCACCAGATGCTCGGATATCCTCCGGATGGGGAGTTCCCAATAATTTAATAACTTGATTCAATTGCTGAATAGGCGATTGAGCTTGGAATAAAATTTTACGACCTAAAAGTTCAGCGAATATACAACCCACACTCCATATATCAACTAAAAGAAAAGAAAAGAAAGAAATATAATAAAAAAGATCAATATTTATTTAAGCCAGAAGCACAAATAAAATGCGAGCAAATTCTCACAACTTTAGCAACATTTAAAGCACTTAACATTTATTTGTTTCACTAAAATCATTCAATGGAATATGATTTCTTACAGAGAAACAGGTAAGCAATATCAATGACAATGACAATTAGCAAGGGGTACAAGCAGTAACTCGAATACAAATTTGAATAAGCTAGCTTGTTAATATGAAAATGTCATACCTCCATAGGAATGATACGTAGAACCAGCGAGTAATTCTGGTGATCTGTAATATTGTGTGACAACCTTGAAAAGAAAAATGTGGGATTAGAAACAGTCAAATAATTATTAGTGGTATATTTGGCTTATTTGCCATTAAATTAGTTAAAACTGGTTCACTTTAAAATGGTTTCATAATTTTTCATATAAAAAACCCATCAACTTTTGATATTTTATATTAAACATTTAAACCAATCAGATTATTCCAAGTTTGTAATTATTTAGGTTATTAGCAGGTTTTCCAGCCTACATTATTTCCAAGAAGAATTCCATGTTTTCAAGCAGTCCTTATAATCTTATCAAGAAGTAACAAATTTCCTGTGGTTTAAGAACTTAGGGGTTCGAGGCTGCATAAGGGTCTAAAATAAGGGATGTTTTTTAAGGCAGGAACGTATGACACTAAGCAATTAAATGGATTTGTCTAAAAGACAGACAATCGTTCCAAACTAAAAAGTAAAAACCTGAGTCAAGAACTAATATCATTCTGTTTTTTTTCAACTACAATCAACAATTTCCCTCACCCTCTGACACATTAATCAAAATCGAATTATATACAAAAAATGTTGACGTTTTATACTATGTCCACTATCAAACAGTACTACTGCAAAAGTAAAGAATGCTCTACTAAAATTTCCTAACAAACTGTATTCTTGGTTTGTTTTATATGCCTTCACATTAGTTAATAGTCGTTTTCTTTTAACTAACAAAATACTCAAATATCGTTAACATGTTTCCAAACTATGTTTCTCTGTACCCCAAGATTTGTTTGCTTTCTTAAAATAAGATATCAAGAATAAACTTAAATAAAAAGCATTCCTGTCAATGACAGTTTGTGCTCCAAGGCAGTCAAAAACAATAAAAAATTCAGATCCATTATTAAACAATAAGAATGAGTTAGATTTGCATGGCGAGTAATAATAAAGCTTATAAAAGTTGATTCTTATATATATCGCTTATCCTGAAATCCAATTGGTTTACTATTATAACATCATCACACTGAGCTCAATATTTCCGTGTTTAGACCAGATCAAATTGTAAACAAAACAACAATCTTTTTGTTGAAACATGGTAAGTGGGTTTACTTCTTGGTCAAAAAAGGTAAGCAGAAATAATTGGATAAAAAATATATGAAGGTAAGTAAAACATTTGGGATACGTTTCTTATCCATGTCAGATGATCAACAATCACCACAAATTCATTGACATGAAGAGGAATTCAATACATGACAACAACTAACTTAACTATATTTAACAGCATCTATTAACATGTAATATATCTATTTTTGGAAAGATTTAAGTTATTTTGAGAAATGACATCAAATTAATTGTCATGAAAACATTCACTTCGAAGTTAACGGCAAGTAAAGAAGGATTAAAAAACATCCTTCAGTAATGCTATCAATATCGAACATGCATATCATAGCAGAGGAATTAATTAATGCAAATTTGCCTTTTAGTCTGGAAATAATCTTATCGTGTGTTTAATCGTAAATACAAAATCACTAGGGTTAAGTAAATGAAAAAACATAAGGAAAATAGCCTGCAAGTTTGGTCAATGAAGCTTTGTTGTTTTAAGTAGACACAACTAAACGTCTTAATCATAACTAAGATTTGGTGTATCTTATTTCATTCTTACATAACTTAATATTCCGAACAGTCAATAGTATTACGTTACACCTGCTTTAAGTTTCCCAGTATTTCTATAATAAACCATATTTTTTTAACAGTAGTCGTCAATATAAGCTATCCAGAGTAAATATTGGACATATTCTGAGAAATACTGGGACATATTTTTCTTAAATTGCGAATGGAAGGAAGGGAAGTGTGTTGACATCCAAACCATACTTGCTTGTGTTAAAATGGGCATTACTAACTGTATCCTACTTCCCAAAGAGAAAAAATTTGTTTGTAAATTTGTCTGCCATACATTACTGCAAAATCAGAAATAGTTTTATAGACCTTAAATTATCCTGGAAGTATGACAGTATCAATCAAACTAACCGGTGTAAGAAATCTGAAATTCTGAAATCTTTGCTTGAAACAAAAACTATTAATTGAGAGCAGAATTTGACTATTTGACGCTAAAATAACTATGACATGAATGTTTTAGCTGATCTTTCAACAACAACAAAATACTACAAACATAAGCAAAAAACAAAGTCTGAAAAGAAAAAAAGAAAATCATATTGGGTTTCATCAAGTTGTAGAGTTAGAACTATTGGATGTATTTTGTAAGCTATCAAAATATTGTTAAGTGACCTGTCATGGTTGAATTATTTTGACATATTGAAATTAATAATTTAACAAGACTTGAGGAGGAATAGATTCATAAACAAAAAAATATGTACACCCAAAAGAATACAAAAAAAACAATTCATCTCTCACCAAACCACAAAATATGTCAGTAAACGAAATAATTTATTAGGTGGGCTGGTACAAATACAATTATAGACAAAAAACAAATAGAAAAAGAAACACCCGATTGTCAAGAATCAAGGGAAATGATTGGAAGTTAAGCAAAATACAGTAGTTTTGAAAAAAAAAAACATACATATAGATCGATTGAACTTCGTTTGAGAAGAGAGAAAGGGGAAACACCAACAAAAACCTCGTGTCAAAATTTAGTATATACAGTGTCATAGTTACACAGATTCAGTTTTTTTTCACAGAACGAAGAAAGCCTAGAGAAATGTAGGAAATCTCACGATATACCCCATACATTATGAATGGGGAGAACAGGAAAACCAAATGTTTTGTACATGTAAGCTAAAACAGATTCCAGAGAAGAAAGAAAAATTCTGAAGACAGACAGACCGCCCACCCCTACCTAAAATGTAGAGGATACTACCTTAACATTTACAGTTTTACAGTATGAACTTAAGTCCAAAATACAGTGAAATACTCAGCAAAACAATGAATTTCAGCATGTTTTAGGGATTGGAAACAATCCCACAGTGAAAAAAATGAGACAATGGATAGGTTTACCCAATTATAACTTTTGACAATGGAATAAGCATAAATTAATATATTCCAATATTCAAATTCTCTTAAGAATATATGATAACATTTTTTGGGGTGAGACTGAACTAGGTCAAAACTTAGCATAATGGAATATTGTACTTATAGCAAAAAAGGCAAAAACAATTAGACTTAATTGACAATCTGTAAACAACAGTAATTGTATTTAATTGATGATTGATATAAATAGAACATAATAAAACAATTAGACAATTTTAGAAAGAAAATCAACTTCAAATTCCAACATGTTTTATTGCAACATTTTTTATCAGTCCATCCCTAGCCAACTTAAGGCATTGTCTACAAAAAAAGGTGATGAATTTGCTGTTTGGGTAGGCTGAAAACTAACATCAAAAATCTGAATTAGTTCCCTATTCAATTTCGATTTCTTATTGTTTTACGTACTATGTAAATTGAATAAAAAAAGTTAAGAATGAAATTACGTTACCTCTTGTGTCATTTCTTTACTTCTGTCAGGTTCTTCGCATCGCGCAAGTCCAAAATCACAAATTTTTAATAAACAATTACTATTTACAAGAAGATTTCCTGGCTTAATATCACGATGAAGAATACCAGCAGAATGAAGATATTTCATACCTACAATTACAAAAGGAAAGGATTAACAATTAGCAGGACAGTAAGTCATATGAAAATGAAAAAAACAATCATTTTTCACATTCAAAATTGATCAGTCTTCAGAAAAAGAATATTTTTTGTGCATTTTTCTTTGCATCATGTAACATATGTCTTGAATTTAAATCCAAATCTAAATTTCAGGAAACAAATTTCAAGCTAAAATCGCTGATTGACTTTCTGAGCTACAGTACAGACTGCGCTGTACTATACAATGAGCGTATGGGCGTATTTTTGAGCAGTAAATGAGCGTATTTTTTTTACGCTCGTTTCAAATCTATGAAATGCACGTAAATATTATTAAGTGTTAAATTATGTGCACGTACACTAGCGTATTAAAAATATAAGCGTGTTTGAAATACATAGCTAGCTCTGCTATGATCTGCTCAAAATAATATAATCAGTATCAATCATTGGAAATAAAGAAAGAAGGCCTTTGTTTGGTTTTGTAAACTTATTAGACAATTCAGGACTTGAGATGTCCCCTCTTTCATACGTCATACCCCCAACCCCCAAAAAATAGTTAAGGAACTGCCCAGTTGGTTATCATTTGGATAATAAAATTTGAACTTAACTAAGTATAAATTAACTCATGTAAATTCGGCTAATAAGCAATACAACAAGAAAGTGTTGAATGAACAAGGTAAGGTTTCCCATAAAATAAATACAATAGAAAAATTGATTGAATAATTCTTTTACCATGAAAATGATGCTTTTCATTTAATATTCATAAGAATTGATCTTCAACATCCTAAACTTTCCCAGCTGGTGATTTTTTTTAAACAAAATCACTTGAAAATACTTAATTTCTTTCTTGAAGCATTTTTATACATGTAACTTAAAAAAAAGATCATGAAGCATCAGACAGACCAATGCACAACAGTAAAAAAAATATTCCTTTCCACTTCATTCAGAGTTCAGGTTTTTTTCATTAATGTGATTTTCATTTAGGATATCAAAACCTCAAATAGGAGTCTCATTTGGAGACCAATGACTGCTAAAGGAGATGGATTTGAGAACACTGCAAACATTTCTGTATGCTGAATAACAAAATTGTTTACTTTTTCTTTCTTGGTTCTTTGATTAGGGGTTTTCAATTCAAGGAATATTTCCATCGTGATGGTTATCACTGATATTGTTGGATTGGAGTATATCTTACAGTGACTTTATACAATTAAGCAAACTATGCATGTTTTCATAAGGTAAATTGCCTCTTCCACTTTGAACCAAAGATAACATTAAAAGTCAACAAATATTATGTGAATTACGCAACTACATTTCCTGAACATACCAAATGTCTTGAACATTTTTTAACAAAAAGGTCAATAACTCAAGTAACATTCTTATATACTTTCTAAAGGTGATTCTCTTATCTCTTCAAAAAGAAATCGCAGAGAAAATACAGCAAAACTTTAGAAATTGTATATTACAGTGTTGCCAGAAAAACTGGCATTACAAGTGTTTCCTGCCAAAGGGTTTCTCTGGAGTTTCCTCCATTGAGATCTTAAGTATGATGAAAACCTAAAGCCTTCCAAGGAGGAGAAAATTTTTAAGGAAAGCCATTTTGTCCAAATTTGTGTCAATAGTTATTTTCCAAAGATAGGGCTATATTTTTTGTAAACTGGTGCAATGTTCCTAATTTTCTAAGAGATCACAAATTTGTAAAAATGAGACTAAAGGGAGACAATTTCTGTCGGAAAAGGAGACCTAGCTAGATGGTTTTTTGCAAAAATAATGCACTTAGGCCTTTTATAAACTTCTTTGAAATTTTGGATATCCCAAGAAGATACATTCCTCATTAGTAAATTGCAGAATAGATAGAATTGTGGTAGAATAGTCTGTATCACTATTTTCATTTGTCTCTGAAATTTCTTTGTATTTTTTTAGACAAATTCGAGAAAAAAAAATGAAAATGGTGTTACCATCTAAACGTTATATATTTTCGATTATTGTTATTATAATTTAAGAGACGAAACTCAAAAAATAAAAATAAAATGAGGCTATTTTAGCCAAAAATCTCCTTTGGAGACCAAATTCTGACCTATTTGGGAACGCTGGGTAGGAATATAATAAGGAGTTAAAATAATCTGTAAGGGATTCAGTAATGGTGAGAAACTGCCTCTTTATAGACTTATAGACATCAGCATGTTAAAGTCATAGTCTAAGTGCGGGTCTAATATTGGTGAGAGACATCTATATATTCTTGTATCAGTATTAGTACAAGATTGATGTTCATGTGTAGTTGAATGCACACACAGACACACATATGTAATGTGAAATGTGATTACGACACACGTGTGCATTACACATCTCACTATTTGGTACTAAGTACTAAACTCCCACAGGTTACAGCCTTGTTATTTCAAATAAAAAATATTGAAATTCCAAAAGTTTACATTATGCAAGTAAAGCCTGTCTGTTTAATGTTGCACAATATTATTCTCATGCTTGCTATGTGTAAGGGAGAAACTTTTATATAATTAGATTAGAAATATTCTTAGACTTTAAACACAAAATTTTTATAGGAATCCATTTGCATACTTTTAAATGATGGTAATTTGAATTGATATCAACGCAACAAAACAAAAAGTAAATTCAAATCTTAATTTGTTTCCTTATATTCAGGGCTCAAGGGCAGATCAATTTGATAAATTTAAGCACATAACTTTGCAGGAATTGAAAAACTTTAACTTCACAGGTATAGGTTATCATCATGCCAACCTATGTGTAAAATTATAAGAGAATAATTAGATTCACTTATAAATATTAAGATTTTTCTAAAATGGCATTTTTTATGCAATTTGAAAATGTCCCATTCCAGTGAATGCAATCAGAGATTTATTTGATTTATCAAGAGAGAAAAGCAAGTTAGTAGTAGTACACTCATCACATGGATTATTGAAATACCAACAAATTTTAATTTAACTGACAAATTCCAAATATGGTTGAACTCTTTAGAATCTGTAACACTAACTCAGTCATGAGGGTGTTATAACAATACAATGGCAGAAACAGCAAAAATGACAAAAACAAAAAAACAGTTTAAAATAGTAGAAAAACGATGATAATCAGCCAGGCCAGCAGAAAATTCTCATTGCTGGTGCATACTTTACTCAATTTGAACGTTACTCCCACCTGTTCAAAAGAGAACGATTTCTTCATTACAGAAATTAGGGAAATGCACAAGCGGATTGATCCCTTGAGTATTACTTTTACCTTGTTAATCCACAGCGTGTGTAAAGGAATGAAATTTTAAAAAACATGGTCAGAACTATCGATACTAGAACAGAACATTGATTGACAGGGTGTCTAATTGTCTAAATGTACTTCACGACACAAGTATTGGTCCATCTTGGACTAATAAGCAATGACTGGATACTGGATAGAAAAAAATTAAGAACTTCAGCAATTATGTTTGGTTCTGTTTTTCGTCTAGACTTACAGAATCTAAAATCCCATTTTTTAAAGGTTTGTCAAAACATTCACATATTGTTTACATGTTTATATGTTTTTGTTGTTTATGATGTGAATAACATCAGTCAAATCGGCAGGATGTTTCACATGGAAATTGTTCTTTATGAGGAGGTAGGATGTTCACTAAAGAATTTTAGTTGTTCTAAATTAGTAAACAAATTTATCAAACACTTAAGATCAAAATGTTCACACTACTACCTTTTGGCCTTAAAAATCTTAAGGAATAAGAATTAGTGAAACATTTCTAGCAAGAGAAAATGCTGTTGTGAGAACTTTTAATTGGCATTTTTAGAATTCTGTGTGCATAAAAAGAGATCACTTTTCATAGACGAAATAATTTGTATTTGTGATTGTCTCATCAAATAACAAAATGATGAACACAACCACAGACAGCTACAAGCAAAATTTATGAGACAAAGGATCTATAGAGTCACAACCAATAACTACCCAAAATGATGATTATTAATCTCACCTACATGACAGTTATCATTATCTTCTATGATGATCACAACACAACTGACAATGGACATGTTACACAACAGTCCCGGCTGACATCATGGTGATATTGAACCTTATGTCATTCACCACCACAATTAAAAAGATAAACATCAAGCTGAACAATAAGTGATGGGTGGAAAACAAATTGAACAGCCAAGAGAAGTTTCAACTACACAGAAAATTCCTCTTCAAACTTTTAAATCATACACTTATTATTACATATGATTATCAACGTACAAAATTGTGACCTTGACTGAAAAATATCAAAATATTATATACAGGTTACATCCTCAGAGCCACTATGTCACTTGAGATTTAGGTAAACACATTCTTGAATAATATGCCTAAACATATATTATCACCACAGTGGTGGTTCTTAAACTATGTTTGTGCCAAATAGCACGTTTTTTTTCTATTCTCAAAAAAGTTTTATCTTACTCATTATTGCTCAATTTATGTTGATAGATGGTCCAGACATCACATTCATAAATCAATGCAACAAGAAACAATCTTTTCTTTACAAAGCAACTTTACAAAGCAAAAGGTTAATAACAAATGAAAGTTCAAATAGAACAAAAGTTTTAACATTGAATTATGGAACACACAGATAAAAAGTTGGTGAATATTAATTACCAGGCCACTGATACAATTTCACATCATTAGGATTAAGAATGGATTGGGAGCCCAAATAAATAACAATACAGAAAATATTTTCTTTAAAATCAGCCAAAACTTTCGCAAAGAAAATTTCAATGAGGATTTGACCAGTACAGCAATCTGAGAAGCCCATCATCATAATCAGCAGCAGCTCAAGACTTGAGAAATCTAAACTTGTCAAACCTTAAAGGTAACACTTTAAGTTAGAAATCCAATCTCTTTTGAGAATATATGTATCTTGTATCCAGAAAATGAAAACAAAATGCCTAGAGAAGGTCCTATGTACAGCATAGCAAAAACTAAAGCCTGAACCAAAAAGATGTGTTCTTGTAATGTTAATTTCACAGCTCAGATGATCAATCATGATACAAAGGAAGCACGCTTTTAGACACTTAACATTTCCATGAGCTTAACCACAGATGACTTGCAATCTTAAAATGTCAATATAGTAAATTCCAAATAATTGGTTATCAATCAAATAATATTTATCAGAAGAGCTGTAAAATATTTGCCTGTCAGATCAATTATTTCATTTCATTTGCCCATAAATAGAATCCAAATTTATAAGTACACCTTTTTTATTAATAGAACTAATGTTATAACAATATTGAAGTTTGTTGTGAAAACGTAATTCCCATAACAATATCTATCACACAAACATTGGGAACAAAGTCTTTTGGTACATAACAACTTTTATGAAATAGCACAGCGCCCTGTCAATTTGTGTTTTGAGTTGGTGTATAAAATTTGCATGCCATACCGAGCGTGAAAAATTGGTTTGGGATCCCCCACCATAAGGACAACATTTTTCAACAAGCTGTTGTTAAAAGAAAAACTTAAAACATTTGCAACATTTTTCAACATTATTCCCCTTTTTTTGAACATTGTATGACAGGCAGTCAGTCCATGGCAGAAAATGTTGCACTAACTAGTGGAGACCTAAATTTCTTGTATTTACTAGTCTTATTGTCAGACGAGATTGGACAAGAATTGACAAAAAATGAACGACTAGATTTAAAAAGATTTGACGAAATTCAAAGAGAGGCAAGAAATGTTGAGAAATTATGAGATTCGACAAGAAATGATGAAGTATGGTCTAGGGGAGACCGTTTTGAACTTTCAGGTACTACATTTTATGTGAAAACAATCAGGAAATAATCAAAAAAAGAGTATTCACTGAATTTTTCTCTCTTTCTTCGTATGGATATGGACAAGGAACAACTGTTTGAATATATAGTGCATGAAATAAAAATTTCACATATAAAATGAGTCATTGGTAATCAAAATAAAATGAAATAAAATACATACCTCTAAGAATTTGATAGAGGAAAACTTTGACATGATCAGAAGAAAGTGGTTGAGGGGAAACTATAATCTTATGAAGATCACTTTGCATTAACGGAGTGACAACATATCTGAACAATTTCCATTAAGGATAATAGAGAAAAACATCGATCAAAAGAAAAGAATAAGTAATTGCATACATAATTGTAAAAATAATATACAACATATATTAGATTTCTTCGTGAAAGACATGAATTGAATTTTCAAAAAAATCGGTTGATATTGTGATACAATAATAGAAGCTTTTTTCTATAATATGGTAGAAATTTGGCAAAAATCTACCAACCGATAATGCTTCAGAATCATGCCTTGAGGTTTATAAGGGGAGGGGGCAAATTTGTTCATACATTTTCTATAAATGACGACATCAAGAAAGTGCTGATGCCAGGAAAATATTGGACCGAGGGGTACTTTTTTTTAATTTTTCTGGTAGATCTTATGAAGGACATTAGCTTAATTGCTTCTTTTATAAGGATTTTAGAGAGCTGATGGGGAGGGGGGTTGCCCCCCCCCCCCAACTTTAAACCTCCAAAAAAAGCCCAACCAAAAAGAAATAGGGTTGAGGCAAATAGATTTTGGCACAAGTCAAGTAAAGTCTCAAATTGTGGATGAAATTTCGAGTGGACTTAATTTTGCGGTTATCCAAGATATTTAATTTTGCAGTTAAGCCCTACAAATTTTGTGGATTTAATTTCGCGCGATCAAGGGAAATAACAATTAAAAATAGCAATAAAAGTTAAAAATGTCATATTCGCGGTGATTTTATTTTGCAGTCGACCGAAATTTATTGATTTCGCATTGATTTGATTTTGCATTTTTACCAAAAAGCCGTGAGAACCGCAAAATTTTATCCACACCAAATTTTAGATGAAAGGGGCGAGTGAATTGACTAACTACTGTTCCATGTACTTTTGATCTACTCTAGTCCTTCTTTTTCAATCTATGCTCACCTTGCTTTAAGCAAAATTCTTCTAGGATAGATTTTTGCAACATCACTCATAAAACTAACTTTTAACAAGCCAAATCAAAACATTATGTCTTAGACCTCAGAAATATGATGATTAGAACAATCAGTGTTTTTGATATATTGAAATATTCTGATAAAACTTTTTTTCCAATTGCACTGTTTGTTTTTATGACCACGCTGCAGTAGTATTTGTGAATTGTCATTTAACTTAAGTGCACTCCTATACATGACTCAAAAAGATGTATTCCTTGAAAAAATATCATTTGCTGAAATAGAAAAATCTAGACAGACATGTTCTTGATACCCTGATAAAATCAGAAATAACCCCTCCTTTTATTATAAAAAGACTAACAAATTCTTCCTCAGGAATACAAAAAGTTACATTCTTCTTTCATGAGCAAATTATTATTATGTAACTTCAACTCATTCAAGATCTCAATGTAAAGACCATCAGGGGAAGACCACTTAAAATTCCTCCACTTCCTACAACACCAAAGGAAGTTTTCACAAATGGCTTAAGTTATTGAACCGAGGAAGAGCAATTACAACTAATCATAGGAAGTCCCTAATCTTAATTTCATGACTGACTAAAATGTTAAGTCCTCATAACATTTAAGGTTTTACACTCAAATAAATCATGGCTACAGGGCAAATAGTGAGAAAAACAACTTCACAACACTCAGTTTTAGGAGTTTATAAAAAGCAATTTAAATCACACACACTTCCTAACAACAAATTCCTAACCTCCATCACTCACAAAACAATTGAGAAATGGCAGCACAATGGAACAGTAAGAACACAGTTGTCCCTATTTGTATTGTAAATAATAGAAACTGTGATACATTACACATTTTGGTTTCATTCTCTCTCTCCATAATTGTTTCAAAAGTTTTACTCAACTAACTGGTGGTAGATAAATATATTCATGAACATGCTATAAAAGAAATTTCAGCATTGATGTTAGAATCTTTAGTGATGTGAAAAGAATGAAACAATAGTGTAACCAACTAGAGAAAAAATAAACAAGTGGGAAAGATTTCAAAGAATGAAAAGAACTTCTTTTGATGAAACCTGTTTTAAGTAGCAATATATCAAAATATTTAAATAGAGAGATCAAACTATTGTTTTGAAACTTTTGCAAAAGCAGAAGAGTTAGCACAATAAGATAACAAGTTGAACTTGATGTGGTGGAAATGTTGTGATGAACATGTTAAACTAAACATGGTGTCTTTTGTTGAAAAGATACAATTCGTCGACGTGGTCCACTGGGTCAGGTTGTAAGATGTCCAATGCACTCAAAACCTACAAAAAAAGTGTCAAATCATCAACAAATGAGCATGATATAGGGAAAATTGAGTCTGATTATCATTTCTATATAGCACAACCTTGGATGAAAAGGGTTCAAAGCCTACTGTAGAACAGGCCTGGACAACAGATTTTCATCGAAATTAAGTGGAGGCCAGAAGTGTAAAATTATCTCTGTAACAAAAAAAGCTTTTAACTTGCGTTTTTTTCATTCGAAAGCTAAACTAATTACTATTGTAGTCATTTCCAAACCTTTTCTTAATAACAATGGTTTGACCAGGAAAATGGGCTATCCCCCAAATGACCCCTTTTTTCTTCCTAATAATAAACTTTATTTGAATGTATAGTTCACTGTAAAATCATCTTACCGACCTACAAATCACCAGAATGATAGAATATATAATGATATATTAGTATTCTTAAAAAAAACGATAAAAATATGACCAGAAGTAGATGTAATAAGGTCAAATCCCCCGTTTTGGGGCTTAAATTGAACATAAAGTAGCTTATTTCAATTAAAAATCGATATTTAAATGCAGAAAAGGCATTTAAATTTGATAAAATTGAATTTTGATATTAGATTGGGATATATGGGGCATATTTGACGACAATAAAAATTTCTTCAGGACATTGTTAGAGCCCAATTCCCCGTTTTTAGACCCTGAATTGAGCCTAATATAGCATGTTTCACGACATAGGGCAAAATCCCCCGTTTTTGGACCCAAAATTGGGCCTAGAATGGCATATTTGAATAAATATTGATATATATGATTTAAAAAATCATTAAGATATGATCCAATTTGATTTTTATCATAGTTTGAGATATATTTAACATATCTGATGATAATTCTTATTCATCCATGACCATATCTGCGGTGAAATTTGGGTCCAACAACGGGAGATTGGGCCCTGAAATGTCCATGGAAAAATGAGAATTATCCTTAGATAGTTCTTACATATCTCAAACTATGATAAAAATCAAATTGGATCAAACGATTTTTTAGCTCTTCGACATTATTCAAATATGCCATTTTAGGCCCAATTTTGGGTCCAAAAACGGGGGATGCGGCCCTAATATGGCTATGGACAAGACTATTGTCCTCAGATTTATCAAACTTTTCTCAAACTATCTTGAAAATCCAATTTGATCTTTAATGATTTTTTAGCTTATAGATATCGACCCAAAAACGGGAGATTCGGCCCTAATATGTCCATTAAAATAAAGAATGTCCTCAAATATGTATCACAAACTATGATCAAAATCCATTTGAATCCTATCTTAATGATTTCTCAGCTTTTAAATATCGATTTTTATTTAAATATGCCATTTTAGGCCCAATTTTGGGTCCACAAAGGGGGGATTGGGCCCTAATACGGCTATGGATAAATGAGGATTGTCCTCATATATATGTCGTTTATCTCAAAATATCATAAAAATCACATTTTACCCTATCTAAATGACTTTTCAGCTTATAAATATCGATTTTCAGTGAAACATGCTATATTAGGCTCAATTTAGGGTCTAAAAACGGGGAATTAGGCCCAACAATTC